>OMLB01019097.1:0-11057 GCA_900302555.1 Myripristis jacobus
CGCCTGAACAGTCTGTACTAAAACCTCTGTAATTTTGCTCTGCTTCACTTTATGAGCATAAATTTTGGCAGAGAAAATGTTAACACCTTGGGCTATGATTTGATTTTGTTTTAGAGCTTCATCTGCAACATTTGAAAGAGATATTCATTGAAGAAGTGTGATTTTTTTTTAGGCGGAAATAAAATTTGTAATTTCTGCTGTGTGCCATCTTGATTTACTCTAAGCCAGTGACATAAATACTGATACTTACACTTCTGAACAAATTTCACAAGTGTTCCCTTTATTTTGACACCAAAATTATTCAAATAGACCTTGTAAATGCAGAGATATACTCTATTCATTTTGGGTATGTCATTTTCGAGCAGAAACCCAAAAAAGAGCCCGGTTGAGAAGAGGTTAAGAAAAACAAGACCCCTGGTGTCGACAATATCACTGCTGAGCTACTGAACGGAGGGAGGGTACGTGTGTGCAGACCTCACTAAGGTTTGGACTGATGACACTATCCCACAGCAATGGGGAGATGCAAACATTGTTGTCATTTATAAGAACAAGGGTGACAAGGCCATCTGTGGCCTTGTAGGGGTATATCACTCCTTTCCGCTCTGTTCTCCATCTGGCAAGGTCCTGGCTAAGGTGCTGCTTTAAAAACAAATTAAAAACATCACCTAATCAATGCTGCCTGAATCGCAGTGTGAATTTAGCAAGAACAGGACCACAATCGTCATGATCTTCACAGTGCCGGGAGCAACATGAAGACCTGGTTATGGCCTTTGTCGACCTCTCAAAAGCATTCAACACTGTGCAAACAGAGCTCATATGTGATATCCTAGATAGGTTTGGCTGTCCCAGCAAATTTGTTAACATCCTCCACCACCTCCACAATGGGATGACTGTTTGCGTGACCAGAGGAGGACAAGAGTCCAAGCCAATCCTTGTAAGCACAGAACAGGGGTGTGTGCTAACGCCAGCGCTGTTTAACATCTTCGTCATGTATGTCAACTTTTATCCTTCCGCAAAGGTTTGCTGTATACCAAATGGTCTGTCTCACCGCCCTCCTCTATAGTTGTGAAGCTTGGGTAACCTACAGTCATCATATCAAGTCCTTAGAGCACTTTCAAATAAGCGGTCTTCAGCGCATCCTAAGAATTACCTGACATTAGTGTGTGCCTCACACTGAAATACATGCAAAGACCAACTGCAGAAACATTGAAGCTATGATCATGCAGCACGAGCTGCAGAGGCTGCAAACCCCCCTCATATAGGGGGTTTTTGAGACATCATTCCTTAGAAAGAAATATTTTTTAAAGAAGGAGATTTAATCTCAAAAACGTTATTATGAGAGGAAATGAAATAATAGGAAACTGAAAATTTGATAGCTAAAGCACAGTTTCAGTGCATTTCTTGCTGGGAGAGAAATCTCTTTTTGTTCTTTTTGACTGGTGATACAAATCCATACCTGCAGCCAAGCAATTTCCCCTTGTTATACTCAACATTATTTGTCTTCTTGACTTAAGTTTTAGAGTCGAGCTCTTAAGCCACCCTGAGGTGTCGTTGCCTCTCAGATGTTCAATGTAATTGAAGAGCTGAGGTGAATTTGAGGAGATGATGAGGAAAGCCACCATCTGTGTTTACTGCATCACTGGTATAGCTCACCTGCCTCTTTACTTAAAGACACCCTTTACAGTAAGATTATTTACAAATACTTAAGTGTGGTAGCGGGAGGTCACTATAGACTATATTAATACTAGTACCAACACAAAGCCCTATAGCCCTATATATCCCTATAGTGTACAGTCTTCTCAAGTAATTTGAAGTACAAAATTGCAACTGGACATGTAATGCATTGTACAGGGTGAGGTTACGGCGGCTTGAGGTGGTTACAAGTTGGACATTCCTCAGTGCAGTCTCCTGTTCTTACCGAGGGAAAAATGTGTTTTACAGGAATTCACAATTCCACGAAAGGACTCTCAATTTTACGGAATAGCAGCCAGCCCTAATGGAATGTTATTGGAACGTATCAACGGGAGGTAATAGATGAGAATCCATGTAATTTGGGGAGAGGAGCTGTCTATTTTTCACTGGAGGGGAGAAACTATTGATTAGTGAATTCAAATTCCATTATATCAAGCGTTCCACTCATTCATCAAAGCCAGAGATGGGTGGAGAACAGGCTACTTAGCAAATGGGCCAACTGGGGAACAAACACATGATGGTATGCGAGACAAGAAAGAGCAGCACATCTACAGAGACAGCTTCAGGAAGGTACCTACATTCTAACTCCATGGGACTAGGGCTGTGTGTGTTTATGTGAGTGTGGGGGTTTATTTTATCTCTCTGTGTAATGTGAGTGTTCTCCCATCAGCTCTGCGAAAACCACTCTATCTGCAGGGGGCTGAGAGTAATGAAGTTTCCTTAAGAGGAACTTAACCAAGGATTAGACAGATCAATCACCCAGCACTACACCACTTGCCGCTCACATGCACACACACACTTGCACACACACACACACACATGTACCTCCAGGGCCCTATCTCTCTACAGCAAACACACTCTCATTCTCTGTCTATACCCTAACAGCCTGGACCAGTCACACGCTTTCTCCCATTTGTAGTGTCGGTGTGTGTTTCTGCAGAACACACAAAATGTACATTAGGAATAGACTGATACATCGAGATGTCAGCATATCAGGCAAATGTCATCCATTGGTGATATGATGATGTTCCTCTCTGACAACAGCTACAGGAAAATCAGTCCAGAAAACCTGCACTGAAATTTTATTTTCCCTGTAATTTGAGCAGTGGTGTGGGTCACTGCAATTCACCACTGTTCAGTAGCTAACCGTAAAAGATTTTCACTGGTCTGGGTTTTGAAGGAGAGTTTGATCATCTAAATCAGGGATACTCAAATGAGGTCTGCTTGCTCAAAGTTCCCCCCCAGCAAAGGTCCAGGCCATCATATAAACTTTTTTCATGATTTGTAGGCCTGTTGGATGTAGTATTGAGGGTCAATGTGTTTAAGGGTGTGTGTGTATAACTATGAAATGTAACAAAGTACAATTCAAAAATAAGTACTTTTCCCAGCCAATATCATGTTAGACACCGTTGTAACAGTAAGTAAAAATTAAAATGCTGGGTGAGTCAAAAATCAAAGTATCAAAATGAGTTTTCCTTAAAAATAAAAATGAAAATAAAATACTGCTCACTTCAGTCCTCATGTAAACAAGACTGGGTCTTTTTTAAACATTTATCAGCAGTCTAGCAGTAATATAAAGTGCCTGTTGCAAAACTGAGGTAACATTAGGCATAACAAAAACATATCAGTTTTACTGGATGAAAAACAAAATGATTATTTTAAACAGACAGACCTGACAGTTTTAGGCAGGTTAGTTAACCAAAGTGGCTAATGTGCTGGGTAATGACTTTAATGGTAAATGTTTATAACATTGTTATATTGGTCTACTGACATTCCCATAAGCAAAAAAAAAAAAAAAAAAAAACTTCCACACCACGCTTCTGCTTTTTTATTTTTCTTCCTACCTTTTTTACCTTTTTCTACCTAGCCAATTTTAGGTCTCTTCTATTGTGTGCTATAACAGATGACAGGCAATGTCACCTCTGCCCCATGCTTGATCTTGCCAAATTTCACGCTGGTGCATGCCCATTGTTCAGTTTCAGCCACTGGCACTGCAGTGGTGGTCTAGCTAAAGTAGGCTTGCCTAGTCATGATAATTAAAGTTTCAGTAACTTCTATTTACTGGGAAATGACATATCAGTGGTGGTTACTTCATGGCAAACCAATAGGTGTACGTAACAGTGGTGGTTATGTCCTATCCTAACATCGTGTTTCAACCGGAAATCAAGCAAGATGCTCTCAAAATGTAGTCAAAATGCAGATTGTTGAGAAATATTGAGTACTAAAACAAAATATTGACTAAGTGAATCTTCAGTATCAGTATTGGTATCAGCCTTCCAAAACCCATATAAGATTAATGACTGAGTTCATGTGTGCATGTCTGTGTGTGTGTGTGTGTGTGTGTGTGTGTGTGTGTGTATTAGTACCGTTATGGTTGAGGGTTCAGAGATGAGTGTGTCTGCTTTGACAACCTCCACCACAGCCTCTGGCACCACAGCCTTCTTCATGCATGCCATGTTGAAACCATAAACGTCATCCCAGAATGCAATGCGGTCGTGATGCTTTTGTGCATCTCCTATTGCTGCCAGGCTGATGTTACAAAGGTCTGGATAAACTGGGGAGAAGAGAGAGGCACATATGATGGACGGTTGTTCAGAATATGGTTATTTAAAATTTAAGTGATAGGCTTAAAGCATAATCCCAGCCATTTTTGAACAGGATCTCATTTTCCCAACATACCAATTGATTCTGACCAAAATCTTGCCAACTGCTTTACTGCAGTGCCATTTACATCTTGCTTACCTGCGTGTAGCTCTCCCATTCTTTCCTAACACCATAAGACAAAGCATGCATTTTTCAACACATATACAAATTCACATTTCCGAGTCGAGATGTTGTGTGTGGCAACGACAGCTGGCAAAAGGGACAAGAAAGTGGTAAAGGTAGCATCAAAATGTATAAGAATGGACTGACTTTGGGACATTTCTATTTGCCTTTCTCTCTGTAATGAATCAGTGCATAGTGAGTATCAATGTGTTAAAAACATGTTTTGGATGCTGTTTGGATTGATTTCCAATGTCCAATGGTCCTAGAGGACTGTGTGGAAAAATCATGAAGCATTGCATGCAAGCTTATGTAGCTCTACATTGAAGCAGTTGACTTGATTTTGGTCAGCATGGATCAGTGTGATACAAACAACTGAGGTGAGATTTCTCTGGCTTGGCTAAAATGAGATTCCTCTGACGTCACTCTATGCAACAGAGTGAGGAGCTCAGTGATTCAAAAGGACATTGGTATTGAGCCACTGTTCCTCTTGGGAGGAGCCAGTTGAGGTGGTTTGGACACTTACGGCCCTTTTCCATTGCTTGGTATTGGCTCGACTCGACACTTCCCACTTTCTTGGTTTTCTATTGGGCAAAAATTGTGGATAAATCCTGGTACCTGATATTATTTTGGAACCACCTCCATGGAGGTTCCAAGTGAGCTGAGCCAATACAAAAATGTGACGTGAAATGCAATGTGTGAAATGAAACGTGTGTCATAGCTGATAATCTATTTATGTAATTTATTTTTTTCAGTGAACCTCTTATTTACACTAATATTGTTCAAGTGAAACAGCCATGATTTGGAACTTTTTTTTTAAATAACACTTGTGTGGGGATCTAGTAGAGAAGGGAGGAAAAGTTGTTCAACATGCCCACAAACAGCTGGTGGGGCTTTGCCATGAGGGGGTACTATCTGCAGTGGAAAATGATTAGCAAAGCCTTTGACTTTGTGAAGTCAGATATTAACGCCAAACAAATGCATCAAACTCCAAATAACTTTTGAGGCCACTACAATTCTGAAGATAGTTTCATTGTAAACAAACATTGTCAGGTCACAGGGTCTGAGATGAGTGAATCACAAGGAAATTGCCCTTACAGCAAAAGCATATTACTTATAACCATAAATCACCATTGCAATCATAAGGAAGGAGTGGGCAATTAAGGCCTCTTAAACTTTTACTCTTTTAGCTGAAACCTATTTAATAACAATGAATTTAATGACTCTACAATAGGAAAGCATTAGAAGATGAGCCTGCAGGGCATCTGGGTATCCAACCTGATGGAGCACGTGCCACACATCAAGTCCTTACCGTAGCAGCCCAAGATCAATTCTGAGCTAGGGCATGTCATACCTGCCCCCTCCCCTGCCTTTCCTGTCTCTCTCCACTGCCACTATTAAATAAGGAAGAAATGCCAAAAAATAATCTTTAAAAAAATGCCCTTGCATCTTGTGGGTGGGGAGCTTTGCATCCATTTCATGAAGCTGTTGTAATGACTGTATCCATCACAAACGCATACACCATGACTTGTCCTACTTTTCGTCCCGTACCCTAGGCTTATTTAGAACAGATCAGATGTCTAATTTGTTAGGATACAAGAATTATGGTAAAAACAAAGAACTGTGGTCGCTGATCTACTTTGCAAACATACTGAATGATTGCTGAAGAATAACTTGCTGTCATTCTTTCTGAGGCTGTGAAACAAGAAAGAAATATAGGCAGCGTCTCCAACCAAATTCCAAATTTTTGCGGTCATCTCCCACTGCAACTGTGCATGTTACTGTCTATTTTATTATTGTGTTTCGGCACCAACTCCTCACTCAGCTATACTGTCTTTGACTTAGCTTATCCAAGGATTCTTGCTTTTTTTAATTCAATCATTTATTTATTTTTGGATAAGCTGTTTTGGGGAATGTTTCCTTGCATGCACTGAGTATTCAAGGCTGGTGGGAGTGAGCAGGTCAGGCCAATTAGGTTATTAGGCTATGAAGTCTCTCCAACAGGCTATTTAGTGTTTTGCTTTCCTTCCTTGTGTTAATTTTGCTGCATTGTATCATTTTCTCATGAAAAAAAGTTATTTGATTACTGTCTAAAGCTGGGAAGATGATTTGGACACAAGAGGTTCTGAACTGGTAGGCAGACACATGATTTAGGAATTGACAAAGGTCGGAGGATATTAATGTTCTGAAGATTGTGACAAAACTGAGCACATGGTTCCATGGATCTTCTACTGCCTAAAATAGATGACTGTTGTTGAAAATCACTCTGTCTGGGTTTTTGTTCATGTGGGGTTTTTTTTGTTTTGTTTTGGTTTTGTTTGTTTTTTAGTTCTGCTGATTTAACCAGCAACATCTGAAAAAAAGAGGACTTACATCAGAAGACAGTAGAGGCTGGCCAGTCACTGGGGAGCAACTTTCATTTTTCACCGACAGTATGCTCTGCATTTATATGCAGCACCAGGGACCAGCTCCCCTTTTTGTCTCTTAAATTGCACCTTTTGTTGGAGACAGAGCTTTGGAGGTAAGCCTAGAAAACCATGATCTATTGTAGCTCTTCTCATTACATAACGTTACATCTAAGAGTTGACTGAATGAACATTAAACGTGTACTAAAATGAGCATTAAACATGAGTCTTAATGTGTTCTCATAATCTTTCACATCTGAATACATTCCTTTGCATGGTTAATATGCTTGGCGATTAAGTCAGAGCTGAAATGCTTGAAACCATCGGTATTCCCACTGTGAAAAACACATTAACCATATACAAAGCCAACCTATAAGCCAAGGGGCTAAGATAAAATGAAGCAGAAACTGAATGAACTATATCAAACTTGCCTGATGTAAGTCTCTTGACAGAGTTTTGTTAAAGATTTCTACTTCATTTCTACTTCACAGGACAGTGACAGTAGATAGAGACAGGAAAGACAGGGCAGAGAGATGGGAGTGAAATGCAGCAAAGGACCCAGGCTGGAATCAAATCCATGCCCCCTGGGTGAAACCTCTCTCTGCTTTTGTTCATAAAATCTGGACATTTTGCAGGTTACAACAATAACTTGCATTTTGTCTCCTTTTGCTCCTACCATCAACCATGAAGATGAGGTGTGCAAATGCTGTTCTTTTGCTTTTTACTTTAAATTATAATGTGTACTTTTATCAAATTTACAAAATAAATCTACCTATAGACATATCTATACCTGCAAAAAAAAAGTCATTGGTAATTATATTCAAAATTAAAGAACAAATTTTGTGACAAAAAGCTTGCCATCAATCAAGTACAAATAATTCAAAAATAAGGCTGAAACACAGAAGGCATAAAGATCCCAAGGGTTCACTTGCTAACCAAAAGACATTGAAGATACAATAGATGATGACTCTGCAGACAAGTATAAATGAAAAGCATGAAGATTCATTGCAAGAGCATGACTTTATATGCCTATTGAGACAAAAAAACAGCTCTACAGTATAATGCACAGAGCTGGTGGAAAGAAGGAAATGGACACTGGGTCTCATAAGTGATGGTACGAACATGAGCAAATAATGGCTAAATACCACATATAACAGAATATAGGCTACAATACATGAGCCACAAAATGAAATCTGAAAAGGATACAAGTTGAGAGTATAGATTCATACAGTTTTGTTGTGCCTACAAGTTGAGCATGCATTATCTGAAAGCCCTCTGTTTATGATCACCTGGTCTTCTTTTTGGTCCCCAGGACTCAGAGTACTGAGGGCTTTCTATCTACTGTAGGCAGTTCACTGTATTCATGTGGCATACAATGTGTACAGTCTTTCACTGAGTTGATGGCCAGAATGAAAACCAGCAGGGCTCTAGATCCTGAGGACCAGACTGAAGACTTTGGATCTCGACAGAGCACTCTGTGACTCAGCAGATCGACACGAAGGCTGTGGCCTTGTGACACCACAGAAACCAACTCATGATTGGTTTCATGTGCCAATCTCCCCCCTCTATCTCCCTCATTCCATTTATCTTCCATGACTCTACTGTCCGATAACAAAAGTTGGTCTTAAAAAATAAAAGCCAAGAATTTTTCTTTTTATCTCCTTATGTGTGCAAGTGCTCATGCACACGCAGTGTTCAACTCATTACAACTTGACATGTGTGAATGGATGGTGACAGCTAAGTGATGGGCAACTCACGGCCTCTCATTATTAGCTGAAGCTTTCCTGTGACCCTGTAGGTGTCACCACCGCTAATGACAGTGCGCATACACACAAACACACACATACGCATACACACACAAACGCAGCGAATATGTCACTTCATTTTGCTCTGATTACTGAAGCAAGTGAGTAATTACGAGGGCCAGGTGAGAGGAGGAGGGAGAGTTGCTGATTGGGCAGAAATAAGACAGCCTTGTATAAAAGCCATGGTGAATAAGAAACAGAGACAGAGAGATGAATAGGCAAGGGATGGGTGCTGAAAGGGGTGGGGGTGCTATGCTATAGATTGAGAAAGAGAGAAAGACTGGGGGGGGGTGCGGGCGTCCCCAGATTCATGGCTTTGACATCTGCGTCCTTCTCGACTCGCTGCTCACAGCCCGTTTATCACCCCCCCCAACTCTTGCTCTTTCTACCCCCCTATTGGTCGGCTGTGAAAGGTGGTGGTGGGAGGGGGGCCTGGGAGAAACAGATCCCTTCTCCCTGGACGCTGTGCTGTGCCAGGCAAGCGGGGACACATTTAAGGATGAAGGGGAGGTTAATGTAGTGGGGAGAATGAGGGAGCTGCTGTAACACTCTTCTAATGTAGCTTAAACACATATACAGCTGAAGTGTTCAAAACTTGGACTAATAATACGCACGCGCAAACACACTCACTCACTTAAAATATTAGAATTATTTTTCCTGGTTTCCCTGGGTCAAGACACCCATTGTGCCCTGGGGAAGATTTCCCATAATACTACATTTTTTCCAAGGCTGTAAATTTGTATTCCACCAACAAATTTGGTTCAAATTTCACCACATTTTGCACAGACCACATCTGGACTGTTCCACAGAAAGTTACTTTTTCAGGTTTTTGATGTGTGATACCATTTCCCCGAAATTTGATTAACAATTTCAATATGACACTTTTTTATGACACTTGCCATAACTCAAAGACATTAAGATATCAATCTGAAATTTGAGGCACCTGTTCAAGCCTGTTCAAGAGGCTAACGTAACCAAACACATTGCATTTCATCACTAGGGGGTACTACAAATACAAAAAGTTTAAATCACGTAAACAGCTTAATGGATTTGGTTGAAATTCAATATACATGATATAGGGTCATGTCTCAGTAGATGCATAACATTTGGTTATGATTGATTCAAGTGGGCTATTTATAACAATTCTGTTTTATTTGTTTGTTTTTTCAAAGATTTCACATTCCAGTCTTCAAAAAATAAATCATTAAAATTACACTGTAGGTCCTTGAGAGCTGAATTTTTCAGCACATCTACTGAAATGTAACTTTGCTACACTGTAACCTATGGTCAGTTCTTAAGACCATCACTGCATTTTTCAGAATTTGCTAATTCAATTCACATCTGTATCTCCAAGTTTTCATTCACAAGCTACCAAAACTGACACAGACATTCTTTAATTATCCTTGTATGCAAAACATTTTGTATTTTGTCAAATGTTTGATCAAACTTCATAAACATCTTTGACAGTACTTTGATTACCATTGTATTTGTAGTCCATTCATTCTTTAAAGTACACATAATATTCCAGCTTCAAAGTAATTATTATAGTATAATGATCAAGTAAAAAAAAAAAAGCCTATCCTTACAAAAAAAAAAAATTGTGTGTTATAAAATATCTGGTAGTTGTATGCCATTCAATTCCACTCCATTTATAACTCAGCTATCATGTACATTTTGAACTTTACTTAATTTACAATGTGGTGAGTATGTCATATAATCCATGGTCATTTCACAGTTGAACGCACCTTACCTTCATAGAATACCATTGCATTAAAACCAATGCATAAGGATGTCATGAAACAATACATGCAGTGTTTGTGCAATTTTCTCAACAGTTTTGTGATTTGTGATTTGACATACCACTCTAAGCTCATTAAATACTGATCAAATCCTTGACACTGTGATTTGAAATTATGAGAGTTCCTTGCCTTTGTTTCTCTACTGAAGCTTACAATCACAGATTTGAGAATTCATAAACTACTGGACAGCGTTAGTGCCATGTGCTATTTTTGTGTTTTCTGATCATACTCTTTTTGCTTACTTGACAGCTGGGGCAGCAGCAGATCCAGTCTGAAGAGCCCATGGCGACTGTGTCAGGGTTAACAGCTTATAAGAAACCATACGGTGTTCTCTGACCTGCCATGTCCTGTGTCACTCAGGTCACACCTTTGTCCATCCAATCTCCTTCACTAACTGATCTGTCTCTCTAGGTGCTGTCATTCCACCTTTCCATCTAGGTGTGTGTGTGTGTGTGTGTGTGTGTGGGTGTGTTTGTGTGTGTGTGTGTGTCCTGTCCTCTCTGTGGGCTAGCAGGGAGGTTGAGACAACTGAGCTGGGAATGTCAGCGCAGGATCAGCACCCCTGCTGGTGCAGACCAGTGGGTGGTGTGTCT
>OMLB01019098.1:0-13107 GCA_900302555.1 Myripristis jacobus
TATATGTATGTGCTGATTGTGATCGTAGCATTGAATAGTGGTTTTTGTCGGTATTTATTGCATTGTTCATGTGCCTGACATTCCGGAAGCCTGCCTGTGAGGTTTTGGTGACGTGTGCGCACTGCTCGCCGGTCTCCGCTCCGCGCCGGTCTCCTGGACTCATTTGATTGGTTAAAGTGAATCGGCTGTGTCAAATGCACTCCACGCCGTCTCTCCTCCCTTGTGCCGGTAGGAGGAACGGCGGATTACTTGCGCCATGCGCATGGCGTGCCAAACTTGCAAAATCCGCCTGGCCACACCCGCACCGCATTTAAGGGCGGGAACATTGGCTCATTTGATTGATTTAAAGTGAATCAGCTGTGTCAAACCCACTCCACGCCTTCTCTCCACCCTTGCACCGGTAGGAGGACCACTTGCGCCAAGGCGCACGGCGTGCCAAACTTGCAAAATCTACTTGGCCACACCCAGCACGTCTGGCGCAACTGCGCCAAACGCGCAGCTGCGCCGGTCTGCGAAACTAGAGCCCTGTGTCCTGGGATTTGTCAGCTGTTCCGTCCAATTAGTAAACTGTACCCTCGGATTTGAAAACTGTTCCTGGGATTTATAAACTGTTCCCTTGGATTGCAAACTGTTCCCTTAGATTAGGAATCTGTACCCTCACCGTGCTGTCAGATTTACAAACCTGTACCTTCAGCTATGTAAAGCAACTTACATAGTGTCTTTACCGTAGCTGTAAATGGGGCTCATAGGCACTGTACTAAATATTTTGTGCCATTTGACATAAGAACCAACTAAACTCATGGTATTGATTATTTATGCAGGAGACTCCTGTTATTCTGTGTGTAGAAATGTTGTGGTTATCGTTAATAATTCAGCTCTAGATGGTTAAATCTGTGGGGGAAAACTTCAGTAACTCAGCAGGATAGGATCAATTTATAAATCTGAGAGTTTTATTTATCTATTTACTTTAGCGTCTTGTACATATTTGTGTGATGTTTACAAAGAGATATTAATGATTGTAATGTCTTGTGGCTGCTGATTACCTCTGACCTTATTTGTAGCTTCATGGCAAATAAAGCTATTTGAAAAAGCAATAGCATAGAGGTATACATTTGTACAGAGCTCCCTTAGAACCCTAGGAGGAGTATTTTGATAGTTCATGCCCTTGAATTAGTAACACATGCCCTTGGATTGAATAATACATAAATTACTAATTCGGGGGCCACAAATCACTTAATTAGGCATTTAATTTCCAACCATAATCCATGCATTCATAGACCCTTTTTCAGTTTATTTAGCCAGACAAGTTAGACTGTTTGGTCAAAGGGAGTATACATTTATTTTTTCTACCATGTGACTGTGGAGGTGTTTGGACTTGTCACTCCTGTGGAGTTTTTTAAACACTTTTCCCACACATCACTTGGCAAATATCTTGACACACTGAATAGATATGTGACAACTTGAAAACCCATGTGAATGTAGCTTCAAGTGAAAGTTGAGATGAAGTGTGTAGCTGCCCATATAGCTGCCACCTGCACTGGCTTCTAAAAAAACAAAATATCTTTCTGATATCAGTGTTTTTCTTGCATTAGTTCGAAAACTTAAATTGGATTTTTATTGTCCCATAATATCATATTTTAAGAATATTGTGCTCATTTGGACTAGCATTAGATTATGCCTGCATGTCTCCTTCCATCACATTTTTGTGGAGGCGCCGAAACGTCTTTTTCCTTTGATTTTTTTCATTAATAAAGTTTGAGTTTGTGCAGATGGCTCTCTTTTGTTTGTCTGTTCCAGCCATGATGGCTATCACTGCGCATGCTAAGAACCCACGTTTCCTTCTGTTTATTCCAAACAAACAGGAACAGGAACTTGCCTGAGGCCTTGTTCCTACACAGCACTGACAGTTCAGAACAACTAATGGAAAAGCTGATGAACTACTATTAGGAATAATGCAAAAATTATGGTCTTACATCAGTGGGTGATACAGAGGAGCAAACTGGACACTTTTGATTGTTCCTTTCCCAAGCAAAAAGCAATCTGTTTTCATAGCACGACAGGCCTTAGAGGTATTACCATGTGTCTGTGCCAAAACCTGAGGGAGTAATATGCGAGATGAAGAAGAGGAAGAACATGGAGGAAGGCGGCAGAGCAGACGGAGAGATGGTGGGAGATGGTTGGGTGCTGACACCAGGTCTGGGTGTTGGTAATGAGACACAGTGGCAGTCTTGGCCTGCTTTAGGAGTGTTTGCCAAACAAAGAGCGTTAACTCAATTAAAGGGCAGATTTCCCCCAGGAAGAAAGGAAATGTGAAATTATCCCTGCTTGTTAAACCTGCCACTTAATTTCACTCAAATTATTACTTATGATCCCGAGGACCCCTAGGCTAATTGTTTCTCTCTCTTTCTCTGTTCCCCTCCCTCCCTCTGCCTTCTGCTTAGTTTGCAGGGACAGAAAGAAGCTGTTCCATAGCAAATGACTTCATCAGGCAGGAGTGATATTTCTCTGATTTGGAGTCAGTGGCAGCAGTAATCTATGTAGTATAGTGTCACAAAATTTTATGAAACAAGCACAAATTGTGAAGCACAGATAGGCTAACATATGGACACAATGTGAAGATTAGCTTCCACCATGAAAGGATTATGTGAAAATAGCCCAAACAGTACATGCCATTTTCACCAGTTTGTTGCATGAGGAGCTTAGCTGACAGCGGAGCAGTGCTGAATGAATAAATGTAAGACATTTATGGTTAAAGTTAGGAGGCCTAACTAAAGTAACATGGGTTTATGGTGCTGCTGGATGTTCTGACATCCGAATCAGAACCTCCCACCTCTGTGCTGAATGTGTTGGGGGCCCCATGCCACTGGTCTGATGGACCATTATCCTGAAACCCCAGTTCCTCGAAAAATGTCCCATTGGACCGAAAACCCATTAGTCTGATGGCCTGTTATTACAATAACAAATGCCTAGTGCTCTGACGGCCCATTGCTCTGAAAATACAGTTGAAAAATGCATCCAGCCCTGTTAACCCTAACCTCAACCTGTGGAAGCTCCTGCCTAAACTTAACTGAATTTACAGACTGGACACTTGTTGGACTATTGGGGTTTCATTTTCATAGACGTTAGGGTTAGGGTTAACAGGCTGTTGGACCAGTAGGCTTTCAATGCATTGGGACAGTTTTTGAACTACTGGGGTTTCAGAATAATGGGTCTTTAGACCAAAGGACAATAGCTAACTTTAGCTGCTAATCTCAGCTGGGCTAACTACAACCAGTCATCTTCTCTGCTAGTGCTCAGTCTGTTCATCAAATTAAAAGAACACACTGCTGTTCAATCTATATTATTGCAAAATAACAACTACAGAGAATGCTAAAATGAAGCTGAATGTGTTTTCAAATAAAAATCCAGTCAGAGAAAAAGTTTATCTGTGATATCTGCCATTTTGTTGTGATGCCATTTCAGCAAACTCTGTAAATCTGTGTTGATCCTGGGATGTATCCTCGTTCCAGGTTCATTGGAAGGCTCAGTTATATTGGGGTAAAATTAGTATCAGAGATGAGCAGCTAACTGGTGTTGTCAAGGTTTTAGTCATAGTTAAAGGTTTTAGGGCTAGGTTAAGGTTAGACCAGTTTATTGGTTTATTGATATATTGGGCTGATATCTGCCTTTCAATTGATTATTGGATATTGAATATGTCCATATCTTCCTTTTGTTTTGTTTTTTTATAAAAGATGTTTATTACTGTTTACCAATACAACGCTCATCTTTTTTATTTTTATTTTGCTTATTCAAATATTTAATGAATAAAAGATAAATGCTAATATAGTTTTATTGTTATATTTTTTACAGTAATTTTGAAATTGAATTTTGTGTCCAATTTTTTGTCAGTATTGACAAAATATCAGCAATTGGTACCTTCATTTGGTCAAAAAAGCCATATCAGTCAAACGCTAGTCTGTACCAGCAGAAAGCCTGTCATCTTGAATGAGTTATTAAACCAAGATGTACATTCAGCACGGCTCAAGGTAAAAGCAGGTCTCCTCTCTGACTTCCGCATCCTTGCTTTCCACTGTGCTATTTCAATGTCAAACCACTTCCTGTTGTTTGTGGTATCCTCTCCTCCTAATCCTTTTCTGGTGGAAAAATGCATTTCTCTCCTTTTTTGTGTGTGCACACTACATCGTATTTGCAGTTTAAGACATTTTTTTCATAGCATCAAAATTCAGACCAGGCTGGATCTATGTGGATCTACGATTTGCATTTCGATATTTCACTCTTCGATTTGTACCTGCTTTATTTTGTGTTATCAGCTCATCACATGGGTTCACAGGGCGTCTGCTGTTTGTGTAGAAGGACAATAAGGTGGTTGACTGCGGGCATGACTGACAACGAGCAATCATTCAGCCCAACACTAATTAAAAGGCTGTCTAATTACATGTGGAAGAAGTGGGCACCGGCTAGTGTGGCCACTGTGATGAAACACAGCTCTGACATTGAGAGAAAGGCCCTTCCGGAATGTCACAGAGAGCTACGCCTTCTCAATAAATCACTCTCTCAAGGACTGCAAATGAAAAATAGGGAGGGTAACATTTTCACAAGCGCACAAGCTTAGAAAGTCACACGTCCATATATTCACACATATTACCATCTCCCTTTTTTCCTTATCTGGCTCACAGAATACCTGTTTCCAGTTAATCTCACATTTTTCACACACAACCGTACGTAAACACAGAGACACACATGCACAAGTAGCAGCCCAAATGATCTGACCTAGATCAGTGGAGCACATGCCTGCATATGCCCGCAGAAAATTCCTAGTGCACAATTTTCCCAACATGTTCCCTCGGCAGCGTCTTCAATCTTCCTACCCCAAGGAAATCTTAAGCAGAGGATTAGCTTTTCCAATTTGTGAATTGAAACTTGCATTATTGTCTCCATTTAATCAGGGGCTTGTTTCATACTGACAACAACAACAACAACAACAAAAAGCTTGTGGCAGAGAGAAGAGAAATTCATACTAGGTACTTTATAGAGAAATGGATTTTGAAAAAAAAAACATATCACAGGCTGTGAACAGACTGGTAATCTCACAGAAGAGAATGAGTGAAGACTGTGTTGAATAGAGGAATAATTAAAAAAAATCTATTAGGGTTTGTTAATGAACTTAAGGAGTAACAGATCCATCTCTCTGAGGTAAAGATGTGCTGCAAGAAAAGATAACAGGGCGGTGGATGTCTCCCTGACTGTACTGTAACACCATAAGGCTGGAATGTTGAGCCAGGCTCTTAAACATATTGCTGCTGGGGCTGAACCCGGCTGTAATATGCTCTGTGCTGCTGCTGGGTATTCTGCAGGCTCTGGGTTATTGTACCGCTCAGTGGTATGGTCCTCTCTACCTTGTTTTTCCTTTGTCGCACAAAAGTAAGCCCGTGCTTTAATGATTGGAGGGAATTATGAGGGAATTTAGTTTTTTTTTTTTTTTATTTGTGCAACTTTTTTTTTTATTGATTTGTGGCATTAAATGTATACAGTACCCTTTAGGAAGCATAAATTTGAATGGGCATTTTTACTTGCAGATACACCTTAAATGTAGGCAAACTTAATTGTTTTTCTCTCTCTCAATACATAAATAAATACATAAATACATAAATGAGTAAAATAAACATTTGATTATTTAATAAAATAAATAATAATAAAGTAAAATAGCTGAGATTTTTTTAGCTTGGGATTTTTAGAAGGGGGTGCATGTATGTATTTAATAGGCATCCGATGTAATGTTGACTATAAACCTTTAGCCAAATATTGAATTCTGGATCCAACAATTTTTTTTTGTTTTGTTTTGTTTCTGTGGGGAAAATCTTTGGGGTTTTCACATAATAATCCCTGTCACAGTCTGTGATTTAAGTTGATGTTTAAAAAACATAGACATTTCCATCTGCATGTTTTACTCTTAAATGGGACTGGATCCACTGAATTCTGCTGTCGTTTTCCAAGACAAATAATTATTTTGCTAACACAAAGCTATCACTGCGGCATGTATTAAATGTGTCATTCTAACTCGCCGCTGAGCCATAAAAAACACATCTGGTTAGCCAGCTACCTTGTCTGATCTGGTACATTTGATCAAGGCTGACAACAAAAATGTGAAGAGCAGGTTAAATCACTACAACTCTGCTCGTGTGTGATGGCTCATCCTTGGTGCATGGCTTAGCCAATAGCAATTTTGTTTTTTAAAACGACAGGTTATAAAAATGCATATATATTTTTTATATTATATTATATTTTTTCCATACACACACAAATGCCTTCTTCCATAGATAATCTGTTTTATTCATCTGGAAATCAAAAGCTGACATGGCCTCTGAGGCTATTACCTCTTTGTTAGTTAGTTACATTCACTTCATGCTTGTGTTTGTGTGTGTGTGTGTGTGCGTGTGTGTGTGCGCACACGCGCGTGCACGTGTGTGTGTGTGTGTGTGTGTGTAAGAGAGAGAGAGAAAGAGAGAGAGAGACAGACAGGGAGAGTTAATCACTGTATGTGTTGTTTAAGTCATATGGCAGAAGCAAAGCTATTGCAATGAAGATATTATGCAACTGTATTTCTCTTAGGTTCCAATATCATAAATGTAATGAAATAAAAAATAAAGTCAAGGCAAAAGCCAGTTAATCTTATTCAATGTCTAATTAGAGGTTTGCTACCAAAATCATCTCTGTTTTTGTGGTACATATCTCTGTGTGGTGTACAGGCTAATGTTTAACGAACAATCTTTTAAGTAATCAGATATTATTCACATTATCCAAAGTATGAAAACATCCTTTTCAGTGATCCAAACTTTGTAGCCAGTGGATTCATAACCTCTGAGAATACAATTTCAAGCCTCATCATTACTGAAGCCCATAATGAATCAACAGTGGACAAAACCTGAGCTGTTTGCCTTCCTGTGTATTAAGAAATCAAATTATGCCCAAGGTCTTGCCATTGAAAGTGATTTCAATTTTTGTCTAATTTTATCTCTATCTTACCAATCCCCTGAACAAGCTAGATTAGGAAATATAAAAATAAGTAACCATAGAGCCTTAGAGCTGCAACAATTTCTTTTTTCTACTTTTTTCTTTTCTTTTTTTTCACTTTAAGTATAATGCTAATGACTAATTAATGCACTGTCTGCTTAAGCATTTACATGTGCAAAGTGGGTCCAAATACTCAAAAGCCAGAGTAGTATTTCAGTGTTGTATAGTAGTTACATCTCAGACATGATGACTTGCGATTGATGGCAGCTTGTTGCCAATTCTGAATTCAGTCACAGCATTTAACTATTAATGTTTCAGCTGGTTGCACACAACAGTAATCTGTTTGGGCATGTTACTATTATGATCTTGTTTGCCATTTTGCAATCATGCCTTAAATCCAATGAACTCTCGCCTTTTGTGTTGTGCTTCTTGACAAGTGTCCCAATACATTGCTTGTTCCTGGCCTTGCTCAGTGTGTTAATAGCTTGTAGCCATCCTCCAGTTGTCATCTCTATCACTCTTATTGGCAGCCAGCAGTCATCTTCAGGACTCATTTCCTGGCGTCATTTTAGGGGCATGTACACTGATGGGATGTGGAGAGACACATATTGTCATTACAAAGGAAAGCCAGCCATAATAATGATTTGGTTTTACACAGTCAATTTCCTCTCCTATTGAGGCACATTATTGTGACACAGTTCTACGGTGTAAATGGTGAGGTGCTGTCATTCCGCCCCCCTTCCTATTGTTACTTCCCGGTCCTTTTTTGACTCAACATTTTATCTCCCTGACACAAAATTGTGTTTAATTTAACAAAGCTTTCTACATTTGAGGGGAGCGGTCACTGGAGGCACTTTTGAAGGGAAAAGTGGTTGCCATGGGAAAGATTTGGGAGAAAACATTTGATTTTTTGTGAAGTGAATGAGTATAAAACCCATCTGGAATCTAGCCACAGGCAGACTTGCAGAAATAAACAAGAGCCTCGAGGCAGTCCGCTCTGCTCCCATCTCAGCCTTCTCTGTTATTGCTAAAAGGTTTTATGTTTGCTATGCAATTTGATAATGTGGCAAGGCTTTGACTGATACAGGTTTTTGAGAGTCAATACTGATACCAAAATTTTGGGACTGAATCTGTCATTGCCCTTATTTTGTATCAATGTTAAGCATCCTTACGTAGGATCATTTTATTCCAAGAAATTCCAAGGATTCTATGTAAGTTAGTTGGTATTCCTAGCTACAGTTGTACTTGGTTGGACCCATTTTTGCCTCCAGAACAGCCTGAACTCATCAAGGGTTGGAGCTGGCTGCAAGCTGCTTGAAACATTCCACAGGGATCTCGATCAATGCTGAGTCGATAGCATCACTCAAGTCCTGAAGATTTTCTTCATGCTTCAAACACCCTGTTCCACCTCATTCCAAAGATCTCTTTTAGCTTAAGATGTGGACTGAAGTAAAGTCACTAGCTGCATTTACATTTATACTTTAATATAATACTTACTTAATATTCCACTAATAATCAAAATAATAACCCAGTCAGCATAAAAGTGCATCATATAACCAAGATCAGAAGGAATTTTCAATCTGGCTAAAGGCGGTGGTGTAAACCTTTGATAATCTGTTCAATAGGAAAATAATAGCCATGTAAACACTTAATCTCAGGTTGGAATATAAATATTCTTTCTGTGCATGTTTGCGCCACTCGGTAGGAACATCAGTACAAGTTTCTGAGAAGATGAATGAACCCGGAATCTACCGAACCATCAAGCAAATCAAAAACTGCTAGAAAAGTTTGAAGACTGCTAAAAGTCAAAATGGCAAAAGTGAATCCAACACAGGCAGTTTCCATTTTTACAGTCTTATTGACAACCTGATGGGAGAACCATCACTGGCCAGCATGATGTAACCAAGATTACATTTATATTCCCAGCAGATTATAGGCTTCCCAGCAGGTGGAACCACTTTGTGCATGTCAAAAAAAGGTCTATTCTGATTAAATACTTTGGGGCATGTAAACACACATGTCACTGATCACTTTATTTAGCATCCATGTAAATTGTTAAGCTGGATTGAAAAAAAATGAGGGAACTGAAGAAATATTGTCCATGTAACCACAGTTACATTCTTGGAAACTTTTTATCCTGCTGGATGTTTGAGGAGATGGACCTGGTGTGCAGCTGTATTGGTACATTGTGATGCTCCACTGGTACTAACACAACTTGTGTGAGCCAAGAGAATATCCCCAGGCCATAGCACCACCTCCTTACACCTGTGCTGCTGATACTGTTACTATGGATCCAACGATTCATGCATTAATTGTGCATCAGAACTTGTCAACACAAGCTAATATTGTTGGGAGCAGGTCATGTTTTTTGACTGTTTAGGCATCCAATTGTGGCGATCATGTATCTATTTTAGCTTCATACTCTTGGTCTTGGTCATGGTCTTCTGTATGATCTTTGCGTTTGGACCAGTTGTGGTTCTGAGATTTCCTTCTGCAGACGACTGTTTGGATTGAGCTACTTGCTGCTAGCTTGAGCTGGTCTTGCCACTCTCCTCTGATCTTTTCTCATCAATAAGGTGTTTTGACTGACTGAGGGCCCTATTTTAATTCCCAAATCATACTGGCCAATGCTAAGTGCTACATCCTGGCACATGGTCAGTGAAGGTGTATCCAAACTTACACGATTTTTTCATTCACCTGAGTGCAGCCTTGCCTACATGCACTACTTATCAGCTACTCAGCCAGTCATCACTCATGCTAACAGCTGAGTTAGATCACATAAAGTGAAGACAAGATGAACCTTATTGTCTCTGTTGAGAAATTCTTATTGAAAGCTTGCGTCCTGTTTGCTAAGTCATCTATACATGACATAGACACACAGTTATTGGATGTGACATCACACATAAAAATATTGTTGTTAATCCAGTCTGCAGTTCTATTCCACAATTAAACAATACAGAAATTTCTTCTCATGACTGCGAGTAAGCCCAATGAAAATAACACCATATACTGCAAGAACGGGAAAACCGAGTTTCCAGGTCACCAAAAATACCAATTTGTTGTAGGGCTGCAAGTGACGGCCTTTTCGCACCCAGAAAAATAGTGCCCTTAATGTTTTAGTGGTTTTGCCATTATATAATGCTAAAATCTCACAGGGCATCAACCATCATACTACATTCAAAGTTACTTATATTAAATCTGAGCCTTTCCTATTCTAATATTTAGTCAAATATCAGTTGAATGTCACCACCCTGTCTTCAGGGTTTATACTTATACTTATGTACAGTATATAATAGGTGGCATGATACCTGAAGGAGTGAGATGTTTGTGTCAAAAGCAAGGTGTACCTAATAGCGTGGCCATAGTGAGCGTTTCAGTGTGGAGAAGAAGAAAAAAAAAATGAAGTTACCTTATTTATACATAGTTAATTTAAGCACCAATTAGTGTCATTAGTCTTGTCTCATTATCTGGAGAAATTCCCTTGGGAGACTCTTGCATGACCCTGTGTAGTTTGACACTCATGTCTCCTTCCTCAGCTGCGACCGTCCCAGAATGCAATTCAGCCATAGTAGCCGGAGTGATTGACAGCTCTAGTAAGAGTGTTGCGTCGGCCTTTCTGTCACCTTCAGTTGCCCCTTAAGCTGCCACAGAGCTGTGACAAACTCGTTACTCAACATTCCGGCACAATAATGTCCACAGTCAGGGCAATTTTATGATTCATTTAGCCCCACAGAGGAGCTTTATTAAAGTTTACTTAGATATCAGTAATGGTCTCAGTGTTATTTGGCTGGGGACTGGGAGCTGTGGATAGTAGAGTGGAGAGAACAAAGCACTGGAGTTGGAGGGCTTGGGCACAGAGTGGAGGCCCTACTGGGTGATACATATGCATTCAGAGTACACACTAGGGTTAGACTAATAAATGGGGCCAATATTGCCCTGTTATTAAAAACTAAATCTGGTTCAGTCAGTGCCATCCACCTCTGATATGATGGATATGATGCTGCTTGATAGATTATGAATTTATTATAGAACTGATCAGTGAAGCTGTTATTAGTATTTGTACATGGGCGCTTAACTTTATATAAAAGTTGGGGGGGCAAAACCCAAAAAGGACTGGGGGTCCTGGGTCCTCCCCAGTTTTATTTTATTTTATTTTATTTTTAGGAAATAATAAGCCATTTCCTGCAGTTTTACATATGTTTGAACATATTTGTATTTTACATTGTTTATATCTCCAAGATACCATCCTCTTTAAACCCTTCTTTGCTTCTTGAAATTAATAATGCTGGCAGAATTAAGTCAGTCACTCTATTTGGCAACATCATATTTTAGATTATTTTATTGACAAACTGAATGAATGAATGGAAGATAAGACATAAATATGTACATCTTAACATGTAATGTTTAGGCATATTTTGAGGGAGAGAATCCATTAGACATAGTGCTAATTTTGTCCAATCTCACATTTGTCACTTGGTTTGTTTGTTTTGTTTTGTTTTGTGTTTGCCTTTAATATTTACTAGTGTTTAATATTTTTAAAGGAAAGCTGTTAATCTTCCATCTAATCCAACTCACTAGTATATTATAATTGTGTGTAATAGTATAAATGTTATTTGTTTCAGTGGAAAGTTACTTTAAGGGCTACCTATCTATACCAAGCACATTTACACCTCTGAGACTATAAGATTCTGAGTTAAATTAGAAAAAAAGTTACCAATCTACACTTGAGTTATTTGCTTGAATACATAATGATAAAAAATGCTTCAGTTGGGTCATTTTTCCAGCACTCAGCTAAAAGTGGGAACAGTCTTTGTTTGTATGTTGATGTGTGAAAGAAAACAAGTGTGAATGTGTATGTAAAATACCACTGTGTAAGAACCCAGAAACTGATTCTGTCATCTAGTGACATTACCTGAATTCCTTTGTGTTTAATGTAATGGTGCAGCCATAAAACAATAGCATCTCGGGTTTGAATATTTCACTCAGTACAAGTATGATGTAGTGAAGTGTTGCAACCAGCAGATGCACAATATGTGTGACATTGTCCTAAAATATGGAAAAAATGTTTTGTCTAAATTGGAATCTGATTTTCTTTGAAATTTCCCTTAAAACAGAGTTTAAGGGGATAACAGAGCTGGTTTGTAGCAAATCATTTTTGTCGCTTGACTGTGGAGAAGCACCATGTCGAAGAAAAAATGACAGCCACGCGGCGGTAGGTGTTCAGATGAGGGTGGTTAAGCATGTTTAGATCGAAGTGAGGGAGGGGGGTAAGGACATCTAGTGAGCCTGGCTGAGGAGAGCGCATTTTAATCAGAGAGGCTGGTGGGAGCAGCACTGTGGCCCCCCGAGGGCCCAGGCATCACATTGCATTATAGCCCAACCCAAACAGAGGCACCAAAACGACCGGGCCTGAAATAACAGATAACCCTGCCAAGTCGCATCATCATCCAACCTGCTGCGGTCTTAATCTGCCTCATCCTCCTGCACTAATGAAGCTAATGGAGGGAATAAGTGACATGCTCTTTCTTCTCGCTCTCACTGTCACTTTCGTGTCTTAAATGGCATCGCTGGTAATGTCGGGTAAAAGGATCAGACTTGCTATTTCCCAGATTGAGTTTATTTTAAATGAATGAAAATATTGTGCTAGTACTTGTGCTTGTGCTAGTGTTACCTTGGGATTATTGCCAAAATCATTGCTCAGGATTGGTTGGTAGTCTCACGCCATTGGTAATGTAAACGCTAGAGTTTCTCAAGATTTAAACTACATTTCTCATCAGCCTCATTGCGGTCTGTCTCTCCTCCCTCCCCCTGGCATCGTTGGCTTGATGGAGGAGGACAGTGACTTATCCACCAGCTGTTTCCTCCTATCATCTCCCATTGCCACAAACTAGGAAAGCTTTTGCTCTGTCTGCACCTGAACAGCAGCGGCCTCTTCTTGTTTTGTGCTGTAAAGCAATACAGCAGATTTCCCCCCAAATCTCGGTCACACTCAACACAATGCAGTGTTGTACATTATATATATATATATATATTTAATGTTTTAAAATGAATGCTGTAACGATTGATTAACATTAAAATGATATATGTAACCTTTAA
>OMLB01019099.1:0-15521 GCA_900302555.1 Myripristis jacobus
GTAGATGTCTATCTTCAGTGAGGCAGTGAGCTATCAGTGGCCTAATCACCCATAAGAAATTCCACAGTTGGTCTGATGAATTTGGGCCAAACCTTGTGGTGTGTGATCCCAGGGAATAATGCGCAGGGCTGCCTGTGTTTATCAAAAGGTTAATGGAAGGTTAATAAGAGAGGGAACTGTGTGACTCAGAAACCTTATTATGCAAATAGTGTTTTCTGACGGGGGGGAAAAAAAAAAGAAGTAATACCAGGTTGTGAGGTGTTCATGTTAATTAGCGGATCATCTCCGCTCTGGTTAAAATACAGACACCTTTGATGTTTGACTTGAGGAGAGGATCTCATTATTTGTTTTATGATTCTGACATGAGCTGATGACTCAAACTGTCTGAGCAGAAATTTTTTCTTTGCTAAATGGATAAACCAGTTGTGCTGATGGGAGAGCCGTTTCATGTATTAATGCCTTTTTCATTCAGCCAAATTAGATATTTTTTATAATATTATCTATTTGCAAGCCACAATGATATTTTTGAAGTTGTTCTCGGGGCCTTCCTGCTTTTATTAGCCAGTCACAGTGGAGAGAAGCAGGAGATACGGGGCAGAGAGAGGAGAGGACATGCAGCAAAGGGTCTGGGCCGGTTTTGAACCCAGGCTACCGATACTTAACATCTGTTTTACGTGCTGTACCCTCCATACCGCAATGTGTTTTTTGTGAATAAAGGTGGATATGCTTTCTGAAATAGCCCCACCTTGTTGTCATTTGTTACCAGCGCTGTTGACATCATGCGTGCCGTGAGGGTGGAATAGTCCGCAGTATGTGCCCCTGATTCTCACATGCAGGCACTAATTCCCACAAATAGAGACAGATGGGAAATGATACACTTAGCAGAACTCCGTCTCCACATCATTGTAAAACTTTCATAGAACATTTTTTTATCATTGCTCCATAAAAAAGACATTTTTTAATCACACAGTAAATACAGGACTAATCCTGCTTGTACTCGCAAAGACAGATCATCCCTTAATGCTATCACTCATAGCATGTATTTCTGAATACATGCATGAAATAGCTGGATGACCTTGCCTTGTTGACATGCCACAAGAGGCTGTTAGTTTACTGCTGCATTAAGTTGACTTGAGTGACGGTTATTGCAGAGGATATGAGCTGCTGCTGGTGGAAAAGGGAGAGAATGAGTGGGGGTTTGCTGAAGCTTTTACTGGAGCACGCCAATTTGATCAGGCCAGTATGTTTTGTTTTCCTCAGTGAAAAAAGGAGCTGCGCATGAAAAATTAAACACCCCCCTTTTTCTTAACACTCTCTGACTCCTCCTGATACAATATTAAGGCTGTTGTTTTGAGGTTGTCTTTCATCGCTTACTAGAAATAAACACAAGAAATGAATGGCTTTTGCCAATTAAATTTTTCTCATCATATTCCAACAGCAATCGCAGACTATGCCGCCAAGCAGTATGTCTGTATTGCATCATAACATTCATAGTCCATAGCCCATCTTGGGGTAAATAAAGTTTTTCTGATTCTGATTCTGATAGTCTTGGCCTTTGGATGTTAAAGGTATTTAAAGGTTTTTGAAATCAACAGCCAGATTTTCCGTCATCTCACTCGCACCGCCTCCTTTTCCCCATCTCCCCTTTTTCTTGTGTCCTATGCACAAGCATGAGCTGTTGCTGATTGGTCGCCTGGTCCAGTCCACTTTGACAGAGCCAGGACGCCAGATTATTATTTTTTCAACAGACACACAAAAACAGACAGTTTCTTGATTTCAAATATCACCCATCTTCCTCCAGAATCACTGACTCCAGCTTTAAGCCACACAGATCAACATAGAACCAAATCTAAATAGCAGGATGGTAATAATGAGCCAGATGGACAGTGTGTACATTTCTCTTAGGTATTATTGGCCGTTCCATTCCCAGCTCATTATACACCAGAAAAGACTCCAGTCGTATCATTTATAACTATAGTTTATTACTTTGGTGTTTTGTGTTCAGAGTGATGTTTTCCTCGTTGTTTCTATTAAGAGATATCGTGCGCTTTGTGACGTTTTCTCAGTGTACCACATTTATGGGAATAGGTGTTTCGTGGCAGCAGCCTCCTAAGAAAGACGTTGATACAGAGACATTGCACAGGTTTGAATTCTCCAGTGCCGTTTGAATAGCAGCTTCCCTGGTGCTAATTTGTATGCTGCCTGAGTGTGCAACCTGAGAGTGACTGACTTGTGGTCAGAGCCCAGTATTGACTGCTCTAAGGATGTAATAGAGGATGGGGTGATGGGATCCAGGACATGAACACTCTCACCGTGGCATGTGCAGCAGAGCCGCACAGGATATAACCAAGGCACTTCATCATGCTGCTGGCTCCATGCAGAGATGTGTGGGGCTCCGTGTTTTAGAATAATGCCCCTACCTTAAATTAGATTCCATTGATCCTGGTTTTCTCTGTAATTGCACAAACAGGATGGATGTTGGTTTTATGTGGGGTCAAGCCAGACATTTGAAACACTTAAACTGTAAGTACAGAAAGTGAATTAAGTCAGACAAAAGCCAGGTTAAACTGATTCAAGGTGACTGGGCAATTAAATGATTGTCACATAGTGTAGTAAACTTGTATCGTCGCTTTAATCGTTATATAAAATGCAAGTTTATAAACCTGCGCCATGCTCATCATTTCACTTTGTCCCATGAACTGATGGGTCTTGTACAGCGGAGCTACATTAACATGCACAAAGCAGCTTCACATATTGGCTGCCCCAAAATGTCAGCGAGAGGCACCTTGGAAAAATTTGAACTTTGGGTCATCAGTAAACGGCACACAGCATGTTCATGTTTACCCTCCTGGCCGGTGTGTGATGTTTTATACCAAAGGACACCAAATGGAGACAGGCAGAAGATTTAATGTTGCTGGGTCCAGCACTCGCTCACTGCTGTTTAGGGGACAGTCTAAGCCTCAGCCCCAATACGCCAGGATTTTATTGATACTTAGGGTCTCAATTAGGGTTCACAGCACTCTCTTACAGCCCAACTTTGTAATTCAGGCCAAATCTTCCCTGGTACAGCTTAAAAGTCTCTTGGTCCTAGTTGTCCATGTGAAATTGTCTTAAATATTGTTCCACAGTATTTGAATTGTATTTCTTTTGTTTGATAGGAACTAAGGTTTTAAGTGGTATGAAATGCATGGGATCAAATAAATGTCGGTGATCCTCTCAATTATCCATCTTGGCTCAGGAATCAACTTGGACTGATTCAGGCATTGGACACTGATGTCACCTTGCCTGGGGACAAACCACTAAACACAGGGGTGTAATTTCATGGTGGCATGTCTTTTCAAGCGAATGAAAGGCCTCTTTCATTTGGTATGGCTGTGCAGTGAACAGATGTGACTTAAAACTGACAAATTCACGCATGACAGTTACTGATAATTGTCAGCGTTGACAGAGAGAAAGAGAATAGACAGGACTAAAGACAGGAGGACACACTGTAGATCAGTCTAACTTGGCAATTCATTAACAACTGTAAATTTACATTTCAATTCAAATGAATTAAACTGTGTAAACTGATATGATTTTTGCCATAAAGAGTTAATGTATTCCATTTTTTCCCGTGCTCTGAATTTAATTGAACGGGGATGCTGTCTCCAGCATGGAGCTATATTCAATTGTTCTGCCTGAGAATGGGAGCAGTCAGCCTTCTCTCTAAGAGGTCTCAGGTGGTTTCTTTTCATTTGGCTTCCCTTCCCTTCACTTGATCTTGTTGTTCTTGTGTAAACAAAAATATTTCTGGGTGGAAGAAAAAAGAAAATAGCAACTGACTGAGAAATATGCAAGTGTCTTTTTATTTACACCCACTCCACTTGTCATACTGCATATGCCATACTTAGAATACTTAGAGTGGCCTATATTCTGATCATTAAAACTAGTCTTCAGAAGCCCGGGCTGACTCACTTTTAGGGTTTTGTGTTGTAAAGCAGTTGATGAAAGTGAGTATTTGAAGTACAAATGTGTTGTTAGGGTACAACAAGGGTGCATGTATGTGTTTTTTCCCCTCTCCACATCTCATACTGCATTACTGCTCGGTCACAGGCAGCCACCGCGTGTGTAAACATTGTAAACACTGAAAACTCTGGACAACAAGCCAAGAGAGTGCCACCACTGCAGTATTATTAACGGATACGGATTTTTAACTCTTGAAATTTTCATCCGACTCTCTAATGCATCCTTACCTTACAAACGTATACGCAATCTTACACACCACCATTCCTGAGGCGCTGTGTAATTCCATCAAGGGCCAACGTGAGGGAGACCAGGGATCTTTTTGCTGCATGCAGAAAAACCACTTTGGGTCGATCTGCGTTTTCTGTCAAGGCTCTTAGGGAGTGGAACACGACACCTGCCAGCATCAGAGACTCAGACGCTTTTCAGTTTTTCAAGAAAAAGTTACGAACTTGGCTAAAAACCACCCAATCATCCCATCATTAGTACTTGATTTATAGTACCCATTGTGTATCATGTGTATCACATGTAATGTGTATTTCATTACATAGCTGTCAGATCTTTTAGAATTGTGCATTGTCTGCTTCAAAGAATAAATGAAATAGCTGAGCCATTCACAGTGGGGCATAATGATGGCGTATACTGGGAGTATGTGGGGATGTTTTCTTATACAAAAACTATTTTATGTCATTCATCCTTGCACTCATTGTGAGATTATTATTGCGGCTCCAAGGTGTGCATAAATATGTTTGCACCCTGGAGATCAGGCTCTGATTCACTCAACTACTCACCATGACAGTTTTTGTTCATATGACTAGATGTGTTGTGATGTATCAGTGTAGGGATGCATTGGAGTTTTTGCCCATATACGATAAGCCGATATTTTTCAACTCTTTTGGCCAAAATATGCACATATTTTTTTCCATCTAATTGCAGAGAACATCAAGTCTTTCCTGCAGTGGAATTAACAATTAACCATTTTTTTATTATGCCTGTTCTTATTGTGAAGGCCCTCTGGCAGATGCAGACATAAATTACAATGGTTTTCAAAATGTACGCATTCCACCGGGCGAAACAAGAAAACTACTTCAACTTAGGTTATGTAAATGTTCCAGATTTATTTCTATATAACATTTTCTTTCAAACAAAACTGTAAGATTTATTCTACTGAAGCAGGCTTGGATGATGCTCCACCTGAGAAAATCTCAAAACAACAGCAGGGGCAGATTTGACCTATTTCACATATCGCCATGTTGTATTAGCAGAACTCTTCATTTCAGGCCGATAACCGATATTTCATTTCTAAAGCCGATATCATGCCGATATTATCATACATCCGTAATATCATGGATATATTTTGTAGACTTTTAAATAAAAAAAAAAAATAGGAAACTGGGACATTTACGTGGCTTGTCTTTCGCCTCCACATGGCGCAACATTCTCGTGCATTAGTAGAAAACACGG
Source organism: Myripristis jacobus (assembly GCA_900302555.1). Classification (NCBI taxonomy): domain Eukaryota; kingdom Metazoa; phylum Chordata; class Actinopteri; order Holocentriformes; family Holocentridae; genus Myripristis; species Myripristis jacobus. The sequence goes on from OMLB01019099.1 coordinate 5,467, forward strand.
CCAGAAAGCTCTGACCACTGAAAATCTTAAAATCACACAAAGGAGCCCTCCATCACTCCGGTCGTTAGTTGTATTTTCCCCGGTGCAGTTAGTGCGGTATTGATCATTGTTGTTTCAAGTCCTCAGGAATCAACTTCTATTGATTTCACTTCAGCTGTAAGCTTCCTGTCCTGACCTACTGCACACCACTTCTCACACCGAGCGGCTTTTCTAACATCCTAACATTTCTTGATGTTGCCATGGGTTTACCAAAACATGAAAAGTGCCGTACTTTTCCAGACTTCTTACATAATGCTTTGGACATGGATCCAAAATAGGACCTACTGTTACAGATACTTTCAACCATAGGGTTTTGCACACTACTTGCCTTGACCTGAAACCCTTTAGTCACAAAAGAAACATAACTGCACTGTAGTTATGTTATCCACAATATGTAGCTCTACTTTCAAGATGGTCTTTCATCTGGTATTTCATTTCAAAAAAAGAGTTTGCTTGTTGTAAAAAGAGCCAGAAATGATGAAGGCTTTGAATAGCGAGGAAGCAATCTCACTCCATACGCCATACTCCATAAGTTTATTTAATACTTTATGTATGGCCCTGTGTGTGCAACCATGTGTGTGTGTGTGTGGGTGGGTGTGTGTTTGTGGATGCTTGTGTGTATCAAATGAAGAGAGCTGTACTGGTCGTATGTTTCAGAATTTATTCTAAGATTTTCCAGATTGTTTTTAATGCGCGGCTAAGTCAAGACCCTTGGTGCGCTGCATACTCTTTAATCCCCTCTGAAATGGAGCTCGGCTCAAAGGTCTTTTTCAGAGTCTACAGTCAATGTGACTCAGCTTTTACCATCAGAGCCCTGAGATTTTATAGCTGTGAAAAGTCAAGCTTTTTTTTTTTTTAAGACAATTTCTTAAAACTTGTGTTTACAGATTAGCCTGAATATAATGTTTTATTCAAACAGGTACTTTTTCTTACATTATTAATATGTTTTTTTCTTTTATTTCCTTGTTTCAGGATATATATGAAGTATATTTATGCCTCTAATAGACAGTTTATATTCAGTATATTTATGCCTGCAGCGTTTGCTATGAGGTACTTCATAAACTTTTCTTACTTGCAGCTATTTTTTATTCAGAAACTACATACTGAATATTCCTTATTGCTTCTCTTATATAGACATTTTTGGAATGATGTGTTTTTGCACGTATTTTTGTTTACATAACATTATCTCTTGTGAGTATTCATACTCATAGCATTTTGTTGACCTGGATACGATCCCCATCCATGCTTATTTGAGTCTAAAATATCATAGGAGTTGTGCTAATCTTCCTTTTTGTGGTTTTAATTTTACAGCATGAGTTGCCTGGTGTTGCACTGCAGCAAAGAAAGAAAGAAAGAAAAAAAAAACTCCAGTACTTTCAGTGTTGTATCATTTATGAATCACAAAGATACATCCTGGTTTACAGCTTGCTGCTGGATTAGAATCCTTGAAACTTCAGTAAGAGGAATTGATTGAGGTGTTGAAGTTCAGTGCTCTCGGGTGGGACACTCAGCCAGACTATCTGTGAGCTGTATACCTTCAAATGGCTGTCCTGGGGACTCCGTGGCAGTGAATCAATAGACAGTTAATTTCAGGCCACACTCAGATGCCTCAACAATAGGTCATGTTAGGGGCTTCCATTTAGGGAGAAGAAACTGTCAATAATCAGCTGGACTCATTCATACCACGGTCTCGCCAGCAAGCATTGTGGAGATCTGCCATGTTAGAAATCTGTGTCGAACTAGCTACTATACTCTGAACCCAGTGCCAACCCTGAAATTAGATTAGATTGGATTAGATTAGATTAGATTAGAGAAGATGAAACTCTGTAGTCTCTGTAGTAGGATACATTAAAGGATAAAGCATATAAGTTTACCACTGACCTCAACATATGTGAATGAAAATGGGTTCTGTGGGTGCCCATGGCCCTCTCCTTTGCAGACATGCCCACCTCATGCGAATCCCATGCAGTTTGGGCCACAAACCATGCAGATATTTGTTAAATATAAATTGGGTTTGACTGAAAAGCTGAGACTCTTGTGGATTCAATGAGCCCAATTTGATTCATGTGTGATGACGTTAGCCCCCATAGTAGCCATTTCGCTGTAGTCAGACCATTTTTTTGAAACTCGACCTCACTGTAAAATGACCCATTGTGACCTTGAGAATAATCACAGCCTTGTTAAACTTAACATCCACAAACTAGAGATCGAGGGAATTCAGAGGATGTTTGGTTTTCCAGGTATACTGACAGTAAGGGGGAGTTTCAAAGCAATTTCCAGAACAGACTGCTCACCATCCAATTGCTGAAAAATGCAGTTCTTACAGAAATCTACAAATGCAAAAGTTTTTGATACCAAATCACAGTATGGATTTTACTATGGTGTTCCTCAAAGTCTTGGTGTCTTGGTGTCTTCATATCCTTGGATCATAATACTCTAACCCTTATACACTCTAAATCAATAAAAATAACTAAATAGACACCTAAGAAGTACAAAACATTGTTTATTAAAGATTTATGAGTGGAAAAATGTGCAACACAGTGCTGAGCTGCATCTCAAAATTGACTTCAGGTTGCCAGCTTTCAGATGATGAGTACCACGTCTATGTAGCATCTTCTGTTGACCTTCTACCTCCCCCTGAAGATCCCTTGCCAAAAGATTGTCTAAACTGGACAAACATTCATTGCTTTTATACTGATGAAGTTATCAGCAACAGCTGCAGAGTGCTGCCCAGCACTCAGTTGATTTTCTTTAATGAAACAGCGTGAAAACATAATACATATAATATGAAATGCTAAATACATCACAAAGTCATGTCAACATCACCCAGACAAAGAGAAAACAAGAGAAAAGAAAAATATGAAAATCGCATGTGTCAATTGCAACATCTCAACATTCAACATCAGAACATAAAAACTGTTTTAACTATAATTACAAGTATCACACTACACCAACTGAGCATTTATATAGAATTAAAATTTCCCCATCACAACATCAAGTGTAATTTACAGTTTTTATCACATATCTAAAGTCCATAAATAAATCAAGGGGGATCCAGTGAACTGGGTGGATAAATCCATTTTCAAATCCCATCTAGAGAGAGACATGGACAGAAAAGAGACAAAAAGCTCATGTTAGGGACCGTAAATTGTAGTCATCACTCAGTTCGAAAGGCTTCACGCTTTTTAGGGTCATGATCCAATAGGCTTCCCTTTTGGGGAGAAGGTCTTTGATGTCCCCACTGGTGTACCTTTGTGTACCGTTTTAAATCCTACAAACTGTAATGTAGTAACTGTGGGACCATTGTTTGATTCTGCAAATGGTTTTTTTTTTTTTTTTTTGCCATTGCATGTTGCATATTTTCAGTTCTCTTTGCAGTTTTATGTTCTGCTACTGTTTGCTTTAGGGAACATTTAGCTTGACCCACATACACCAATCCACATGGGCAGGAAAGCATGAAGATGACTCCAGAAGTGGAGGAGTTGACAAAACCTTTGGGTTTAATCTTTTTGCCTGTATGTGGGTGTGAAATAGCCTTTTTTAAGACAAGCTTTTGACAAAGATGCATGATGAAATATGTAACGCTGCTGTTTCTTAACAATAAATGCATTTCTTTTGTACTCAAAGTGTTACAGTTCTGAGGTGTTGCTGACGCCCTTCTCTAGGAGATTTCATCTCAGTTCCATATATTTTTGGCAAGCACCCCTGCCCTGCAATAAAGCTGTTCAGTTACCTAAAGAGCAGCAGTAATATGTGGGAGGAAAATGACATACTCCTTTGTTATTCAAATGGAAGTGCTAATATATTGTGGTTGAGAAAACTATACAGTACACGACTGTAATTATGATATAAAAATGGACATTATTTCTGTGCCACTCTGTGCAGTGAAATAGCAGCAGCTCTGATTGATGTTAACTAGTTCAGAATGGTTATGGAATAGTGGCCATTCACGTGTGCTCAGATCCCCGAGGAACATGTAATTTATAGAATGCCTGCTTCTGTTTGAAAAAACGTCTTAAAGTCAAGTGAAAGGTAAAAGGTTCATGTCTCCAGAATCAAGATCCTGTGACAGCTGCACCATCTGAGAGCCAGGCAGTCACTTTGTGTCACCTGCAAAGCTGCCGTGGATATTTTAGCATTCACACTGTCTGTTATTCATACCTATATGTATAATTATCATCACACGTTAATCATACTATAATACAGGTTATGGGTTAATATTTTTTCTGTCAAATGAAAGATATTGACTTACCGTGAAGACATCCACGGGGCATATGTGAAAATATGTTCCTTGAGGTCAGTTTGAGCCCAGCAATTTAAACCTCGAGAAAATTATTGTAATTAAAATTATTACTCACGTTTATGTGTCAGGTTCCTTATGTTTCTTAAAGTCTTTTCTTCAAATATCACTTTAAATAAACCGGTCTGGGATTAAATTGACCCAAGAGAAATGCAGATGTGCACAAAATATGTGCAGGACATTGAAAACATATCACCATGTAAATTATGTTTACTCATGAATATGATATGAAGCAAAAAAAAAAAAGTTAATCATTTATTTAGAGAACTTTTACATTTTGAATGGCGTCAAATTGACCCTGAGGAGGGTTAAGCATGACAAACAGAAACAGTTTTGTAAATTAACAAATCTTCTGTATTGACAGTGAGCCTCAGTCAGACTGACGTGTTGCTGTTTGCTGTTTCAGTGAATCCAGATGTGACAAGCGACCACAGACATCATCATCATCACCACCCATATGGAGAGGACTCCGAAATGGACAGCAGATCCAAGTCACATGGGAGGTTGACAGGAGCCATCTGGATCTTGATATTGCCTGGTGTCCAGATGCTCCTGGACTTGTAATGGCAGCTGTGTTGCAGCCTGACACCTTAAAGACTTCGAGCCTTCAAGAAATGAGAGGGCCAAGAGACGGACGTTACGAGCTCCAGTGTGTGTTGGAGCAGCGTTTCCACACAGTGCAGGACACAGGGTAGAAGCGAACACTAATAACTGTGTGGATCCATATGGTACCTTAATGTACTGTTAAACACTGTGCTTGCAAAAGACAGCATATGCATTGGCATTGAGGATATTAACTGAATATAAATGGTTATCTGTTTGGTGGCATTCACTAACACTATACTGACCTATTCAAAACAGCCAATGTCACTGCCATGAATGATACGAGGCAGCAGAAAATTACTGTGTGTTGTAAAAGCTTGACATTAATTTAATTGTATTTCAATGCATAATATATTTGAACCATAGATATGCTGTATGTAAGTGGTAATTTGCTTTAGCATACTGCACTGTACTGCACTGTACACAGTATAGGTTGCGAGAGTGTTGTATTTTCTGTGCTTCTCCTTGAAACGGGGTTGCACAGCAGTTGTGAAACGAGTCGAGTAGTCTGAAAGGTTAGTTTTGATGTTTGAATTTAAACTGAAAACATAAAAGCTTCCACAGCTCTTGAGGTTGCAATATTTGTACAGCCTCAAAAGTTTTTATATGGCGCCTTATCATGCTCATACCATCCGGGAAATCCCTGGTTCCTTCCCTGCTGTATGTACCACGTCCTCAAATGTGTTTTACAAAGAAAATGTTTTTTTATATATATGTATATAAAAGTGCTTCAGATCTTCATTGTGAAAAACCCTAAAGCAAGCCCTAACAAAGAAATGTACAGATGTTCCATTGCCTTTTTGCTTATAGGCTGGAAAAAAGAAGCAAAACCCTGACCCTTACAGTACTAGTCCTCACTAGTAATGGCTGCGATGCTGTCCAGAGCTCATTTAATTGGTACATTTCAATAGTGAAATTGACCTGTAGTGCTACAGCTGAGCGAACCGGTAAAAGAGGGGGGTAGAGGAGGAGGAGAGGGGAAGAGGAGTAGGCAAGGGAGAGAATTCATACTCCCTTCTTCTTTAGAAATAGATTAGTTTCCTCAGGAGTCTATTATCGTCTTTCAAACTCAATCCTCCTCTGCCTTCACAGGCCTGGATAGGAGGCGATAGCTCCTGGAGCCTCTGGTGGGGAAGAATCCAATTCCCTCTACCTGCTAGCTGACTCACATTATACACTGCTGGTGTGCTGCTGGCAGGTTTTGTGCAGAGAAAAGGAAAATGATTTATTGTTTCCTGTCATTTACTATGCATGTGTGGTCACTGTCTAGGAGGGAGCGGTGCTTAACAGTACCAGATGCTGGTTCTGTGGCTCGTGAGTATAGGAGAACCACTTGTATCGCTGAGTAGAGCCTCTTTTGCGTTACAGGGAAACCTCCTCACACGATACCTTATGAGAACCACACTTTCCATTATTCATAAACACTAAAACATTTTCAGCTGCAGCAGACTCAACAGTGTGAATTCAAGTGCAGCTCCTTAGGAGTTGCTACACACATAAAGATTTTTTTTTTTTTTTACCATAGTATAATTGTTGTTGTAGCACCGGTATTAAACTGAACTGTAGTCAACATCATTATGAGGGCAACGTGGGACTTAATTTATGAAACAATCCCACAATCAATTTGCTCTTACAAATGAGCATGTGATCTGTATTCTGCTCATATTTATGTGGGGCACAGCACTGCAATTTGCAAATTGGATTTCAGCTTCACCTGAAGATGAAAACAAGAAGTTCAACAAAAGACTTACAAGAAATGTAACTTACACTATATGTAACACTGTGTTTTGGGCTGTTGTCATCACACAAAGTTAAAGATATTTGAACAACTGTGCCACCTGAAGAACTTGGAGGTTTTAATTACAGTTTCAGGATTTGTGAATTGTACATATGTACATTTCTAAAATCATATGTTTACGTCTTTAAATGAAGAACTGTATCTGTGCAGTGATCTTACTATGGAGGTGAAGATTACCCACCTATCCAATTATTCAGCTACATTTTCGTCAGTGAAACCCTGATAATAAGTGATGCTCAGTGTGCATGCAAGACCTCTCATCGTGCCTCTCTTTGCAGACAAACACGAGGATGTGAGGACAGCCGAACTGCATGGTTGGAAATCAGAAAATCCGATCTGGTCACATATACCCTCAGGCACATACACGGATAAAATCCCAAAGGGTATGAAGCCCCTGTTCCTTTCCCTGCCACACACAAAGTGCCGCTCTATAATATCCGCATTTGTGTTCTGAGATTTTTCTTTTCCATTATCTTGACTGTTTTAGAGAGAAGAGTGCCTTTTTTTTTGCTTGTGTCCTTAAGCTCCAAAATAGCTAGTGTGCTTATGTGGAAGTAGACCAAAAACACAAAAGAGCCGCATCATATGAAGAACTAACAGCAGGTATTAGTGATGCACGGGTAAGCGCTAAGATCACCTGAATCTGCCCACATTAGTAACTCACCCATCCACAACCGCCCAACATGGTGGTAATTTTAATAAAACTCAAGCACTCATCTGCAAGAAACCCCTTACCTAATGTTGCATAATGCCGGCAGGGAGAAAATATGTGGGGAAATGAGCTAGTATGGCAAGAACTACTCTTCAGTATGGTGCTTTATATTATTTAAATCTTTTCACTCTGCAATTATTCAAAACTTGTTGACACTCACTCAAGTCTGTGGTTTACCCTTCAGACCTATGGGTTGCAGGTCATTCTGTGCATCACTAGTAGTTATAAATGCAGCCTTCACAGCAGCACCCTGAAAAGTCAATTGTAGCGCAACATTTAACCATTTGGCATCCCGAACCACAAGTGAACCAAAGAGCTGTTGGGGACAATGTTGAATTTTTTGTGGAACCAATGCGAGCTTCATGAAAGTACAAATGGTCCCTCAAATAGGACTACCATTTGGAGGTACAAGTGACTCCTCATAGTGATGGTGCACCATTTAGCACAGCGAAGCCTCCTAATGAACCTTATATCCCCAAAGCAACGGTGGCGGGGATAGTATGGATTTCCCCAGACCGCTGCATCCACTACCACAGATCCTGGCTGTGAAGCAGTTTCTCAAATAACTTTTTTTGTTCCCCCCGAATCTTTTTCAGATTTGCTGTGCACATTCATGAGGAAGAACCTTATTGATTTTGGTGACCCCAGGACCTTTCCTCTAGCACCACCACCAAGGCAAACTCATCATTTTGGGGATACACTGTTCCCTGACAGCACATGACTTATTTTTACAGAATGAGTTATACAAGCACCGGATGATATCATATGAAAAGTAATCAAAAAAAAATCTAATTTGATGATTGCTTTATTTTTTACAGTGCACTGCACAGAGTGTGGCTAGTCTCTGGAGACATTTTCCTGTCATTTGCCTTTTCATTACTGGTAACACAGAGATGAGAAACATTGGCAGTGATAGAACAATGTTCTCTGTCTAGACAGTCAAAATGACTATAATAATGAACTGCAATTTGAAAGAGGTGAAGATAGAGGTCTTGTTGAGATGCTCTCATTGCAGTGGTTCCTCTGCTGGGGGTGAAAGGCCGATTACAGTTCATATTAGTTTGGTGGATGTACTCTACTACTGTTCTGAGGTAACGCGTTGGACAGTATAAACTATTGTCTTTGTGGACTTTTATCTCTGCATACTTAAGAAGGGCCCACAGGATCTACTGCAGAGAATACTGCTGAGCGCTGCTTAAATGTATACAGAGATGAATTTCATATTCCCACTGAGGCTTCTGCTTCACTAGGAATTATTACTATGACCTTGACAGTGGCTAACATTTAGCCTCTACTTCAATAAGAGCTCATTGGCTTTCATAAAATGTAATCATATTCGTGTGGATGCAGAATGAGATGGGTTTGAGTATTCTTCAGTTGCCGTGCAAAACTAAAAGTATTCAGACGCTTAACTGAACATGGTGACTTTACTGAGATGAAAAATGGGTTTGAAACATGACTCAGTCTTACCTCAAAGTAAGGCTGTTATTAACTTAGGAGTGTGATGGGTTTAATTTGAATTTGTCTGAATATGATCAACAGTAATTGGATTTTTTTTTCACTGTTATTTCATCAAGTCATCTGCTTTTCTCTGTGGAAAACAATGTCCACCAAAAAGGAACTACAAGTTTGAATCCCAGGTATTGTGCTGTTTTGGGCAAATGTTTTCCAATCAAAAATTGCTTATTAATAAGTCAGATCTGGAAAGCAAAGTGTGCACTGTTTGTGCTAAATCCCTCTTGCACAAATTGAAAAAACACCTGTATGTGCACACACAGACGTATGTGAGCACACGATTACTGTGGATTATTAGAGTGGGGAACAGTAGCACTTGTACCATCAGCGGAGTTCAGGTGAAGTGTTGCTGTTGACCTGCTCGGTGTAAAAATACAGACTCACAGATCATCGCAGGCATATTTTGGTGAATATTTATTAAAGCTTGGATTTAACAGAAAAGTTAAGGACCTGCATTTCCCTCACAACTGCTTTGAGGATTTTCATTTATCTGGTTTAATTATTGTATTTTTCAATTGTCAAGTTGTAAAATGATGCAACCGGTAAAGGCATGTACAAGTATGAAAGACTGGGCTCTCGATTCAAGCCTGTGATGTCAGGAGTACGCTATGCACCTTAGTCAAGTATTGCTGATATTTAACAAAGCGTACATTAACACAGACACACACACACACATTCGCACATGCTGGAATGGGCCCCAGTGCACTTGAGACCCTGAGGCAATTATACACTCACCTAAAGGATTATTAGGAACACCTGTTAAATTTCTCGGTAACGCAATTATCTAATCAACCAATCACATGGCAGCTGCTTCAGTGCATTTAGGGGTGTGGTCCTGGTCAAGACAATCTCCTGAACTCCAAACTGAATGTCAGAATGGGAAAGAAAGGTGATCAAAGCAACTTTGAGCGTGGCATGTTTGTTGGTGCCAGACGGGCTGGTCTGAGTATTTCACAATCTGCTCAGTTACTGGGATTTTCATGCACAACCATTTCTAGGGTTTACAAAGAATGGTCTGAAAAAGGAAAAACATCCAGTATGCGGCAGTCCTGTGGGCGAAAATGCCTTGTTGATGCTAGAGGTCAGAG
>OMLB01019101.1:0-12773 GCA_900302555.1 Myripristis jacobus
GGCTCGACTCGGCGCGGTTTGAGAGCTTTTCCATTAGGTGGTAGTACCTGCTAGCAGGTCCCATTTTGGGACCTACTCAGCCGGGGTTCCAAGCGAGCTGAGTCGAGCCGAAAATGTGACGTGAACGCCGTGCAGGCAGCTGATTGGACAGGGAGTGACGAGAGCGACTCCTGCACGAAAACAAAACCCGACATTAAAAAAACAAAAACAAAACGGCAACAGCGACCGTGCGCATTGATCGTCACTGAAGTTGGCAAAGTCGGAAAATGGCATGCAAACCGATACCGCGGTCAAATGAAGACGTGGAGACTTTTCTGTGCTTGGTGGCGGCCCGAAGAATCCAAAGGGAGCTGGACGGTGCGCCGCCTCGCTATGACGACTCCACCCACGGCGAGGTGCTACTCAACTGTAATGGAAAACCACCCAAACCGTGTCGAGGCGAGTAGAGGCGAGCTGAGTCGAGCCGAGTCGAGCTGAGTAGTTACTAGTGGAAAAGGGGCAATAGTGTGGTGCTGAGAATCAGAGGACATTTAGGAGATGCGATTCACATGTTTGAATGCAGGGATCCTTCATGGAAAAGCAGATCAGAAAGTGCCACTTGACCTTAAAGTGAGAGGTGCGTACACAGTGGAGACTCTGCGCCGACGATGGCTGGTGGTGATTTTGGATGAACCAGAGCTTTCTTCCAAAAGAAGTCACGTCACTGGAATCAATGAAGCACCAACAGATCCAACAAAAGATGCAGTCTACCAGTGGACCAACTAGTAACATATATCACCTTGTACGGCCCTGTAATTATAGGCGCTCCCTTAGTCGCATCATTGTAATTTTGAAAATGGCAGAACGCAGCGGTGAGATGCATAATTAATATGTTTATTCACAATCTGGTGTCTGAAATACAGCATGTGGTGCATGAACAAATGCACAAAGGCACCCCTTGGGATAATCAGTGTAATTAAAAAAAACAAAACAAAAAAACACCAAAACAGCAGTCAGACATGTAATTTCCCCCAAGTTATGTCAAAATCCAATCTGTGATTTCTGAGATGTGATGGATGGATAAACAAACTGCACTCCTAGTTTCATTCATAAGTGGTCAGCTTTGATAGAAATTGTACATCATTTCATTGATAATTTTGTGCGTCTATTCATTAAGAAAGCCTCATTCTGGTGAACACTTTGATTAGCGGCTGTCTTTTATTTATTTAATCTCTTTGAGCAGCTCTGTGTTTTGGAGGGACTGGAAACTTTTAGATGCTGTGCAAAGCAGATAACTCTCTAAGGCAAATGGATCTAAAAAGGCACAAATATTTGAACCTTTTTAGATCCATGCCAATCTTAATGTGAACTGAGGCATTATTTTGTAAAACAAGAATCTGGAACATCTGAAGGTTTGCATGTTCACTACTGTAGACAAGAGGCAAAGAAAAAGAGAAAAAAAGAAATCTGAAACTGACAAATGAAAGTGACAGAATTCATACCAAAAATGTCCCAGAGTATCTTAGAAATTAAGTCAGCTGAGTCAAATAAAGAACATTCTGCACTGATGAAAGTGAATTCAGGTCAGAGTGTGTGTCTTTGCATTTTTCATAAAATAGTCTACATCCCTCTCATAGGAAACATTTTTGTATAGGTTATGAATGATCGTGTCTGTGTGTGAGCAGATAGACCTCTGTCAGCAGAGAGCACAGAGGAGTCTGTGTGTTTTACATCACACATCATGGAAAACCAGCTATTTATCCTCACAGTGCCATCTTTAGATCAGTCTGGTGAGCAGAAAATCAGTTGAGGGAGGGACCCTTTAAATCTTAGGTTAAGCTGAAATGTGTGCTTTATTGAATTACATGCATGTAGGCACTGAGGTTGCCTGATGTAAAGCATGAACCCTGAGGACACAGTGTTCAGTGCAACAGGCTTTGATCATGAGCTGAATGACAGACATGTCAAACACACTTCTGGACCTTTGGATCCGAGACACGTTTTCTTTTGTAAACATGATATTTTTGCGGTCTGCACTACATGGAACACTCTAGACTTAGCTCTTATTTCATTTCCTTTTCTTGAATTTCTCTTACATGGTTATTTTTACGGCCACAGGTACAGTGTTAGGACACTTTGGCCCTGACCCTTGCATTCCTTACTCTTACTGATTTGGAGAGAGACATTTGAGAGCAAGAGAAAACACAAACAGAGACTGAGCGTAAAAGCGAGAGAGGGTGAAAGAGCAGGAAGGCAAGTAATTGGAAGAGAGCTACAGAGGGAAAGGCTAGGAAGGAAGGTACAAGACACGGCACAGGTAGTAAGCCATATTTAAATGCGCCACACAGCAAGCACGTGGCATGTGCTACAGTATGCAGAGGTCTGTAACAGTCTGGACAATGCAGCAGGAATCAGTAATTGGCTGTCGTGGCCCTAAAATGACCCCACAGAGTCATATAACGAATCACACGTAATGCACAAACACACACACAACCTGGCATGAACATACGCAGTAGTGAAATGACTGACAAAGGTTATCTTATCCTCAGATAATCTCATAAAGCCCAATACATGGAGCATATAACAAACGTATGCCATAACTTATAGGCGAGTGGTGTTTTCTTCTCGGTCATTGAGCTAGATAATGTCGACTGCTATTTCATGCTGCAGGGGAGAGAGAGGGCTTGTATTTCCTCTTTCTCCCCCTCTCCCTCCCCCTCCCTTGCCCCGTCTCTGTTTTCTAGATCAATACTACCCTGTTTATCTTGCCAACTTGATATGGCTACCCAGTGCTCCTCCCAGCTACTGGTGTTTCTGTGGGAGTGTGTGTGTGTGTGCGCAGCCCTGCATACGTGTGCATGTTCGTGTCCCCAGGCAGAGGGAACGTTATACGGGCCTATAGTTTTCATCAGGAGTAGAAACCAAATCTTTTTGCTCCTAAAAATAGAACTCGCTGTTTTTTCCCTCTCCAGAACACATTATACTCTCCATCGCCCTGAGCGTTACTGGCCTGTGTTACAAAAGTCTGATAGCTGTGGTGTGACTCGTGCTACAACAGTCTGAAAGTCAAACAAAGACGAGCTGGCGCTGGTGACGGCTGGTGTAGCTGGCTATCCATGTTTCAAAAGTGAGTTAGTGATGCAGGTTCTCAGACACGCTGATATTCAACTGCAATGTGCTGAGAACAAAACAGAGTCGAAAACCACAGACTGGTAGTTAAGTGATAGCGTAGATAGTCTTCACTCTTAGTCTTCACTTTTTTATTGGTACAGTTTAATACTCATTTTGTTTCCAATAAAAAGTGAGTTATTAAGGTGCGTTAACATAAGCTAGTAAAATCCATATCACACTAATCCCCAGAATTAAACTATAATGCAAGCACTAACATTAATAACCTGGAAGGAGTGCCAAGCAGAAGGCTAATACAAATCCAAATATTAGCTATCTGCCAGCCGCAGCCTCCAATACACCCTCATGTTACCCGATGATAAAACTGCTGATTTGCATTCTATTGATCAGGTTCCTATTTGACTCAGAGAGTGGAGAAATAAACCAAGAAATACTGATTTGTTTCAGGTAAAATGATTTTAAATCATACAGCATGTCTATTCTTTGCTCTACTACTGATGAAAAGGTACAGGTCTTTAGAACTCTGGAATAACCAGAGCACTAGCCACGGAGACAAGAAAGGAGAAATAAACACAAGTTGATACTAACTTAAATAGTGCTAACAATGAAGCTGAAATATGAGGTTATGGTCTGTAAACAGTAAAGTATAATTATACACAAAAATGCTGTAAAAGGTCCACGACTTTGTGTAGTTATCAGGTGTAAAAAAAAAAAAAAAGTGATGCCGTTTGCTACTGCAGACTGAACTAAGAGCAAAAGTGTCTCCTTAATATTAACATTACTGCATGCTAAGTGGCAATGGAAGCAAGTTATTTTGGAGACACATGTCTTGAACTTGGTTTCTAATCCTTTTAAACAGCTCTATTACCGCTTCCCTCTACAGTCAGAAATACATGAAATGTCCTGAGTGCAATTTTGACAGAAATTATTTTATTCTCCATGAACACTGCAAAATACTACAGCTTCCAACTGCTTAAACTCAGAAACACCGCTGTGAAAACACTGAAATTCTTCAAAGAGGCGGTTGTTTAGTGACTACTTTACAGGCTTGTGACAACCTAGAGGCTTCGCTTCAATTGTAGAAATTGGTTTAATCCCAACAGAGGAACTGTCGTGAGTTACACCTTTATTTACACATAAAAGGACATTTTCCTTTCTCTTTCTCTTAAGGTCACTTGTAGCTCCAGTTACAGCTGCGGTAACAGGATTGGTACATATAATACCTGTCCTTATCTATTCTTGATTTCCCGAGGTCACACAAAAATACACATATGTACAAGCACAAAAGCTCCTGTGCGCATAGGCACACATACACACAGGTTTAGTGGGAAAAGGCTGTCCTCAGGGTGGGTGCTCTGGTAGTTTTGGGGATTTATAAAGTGGGATGTGCATGGCTGTGTGCTCGAGTGTGGTGACTGCAGCATTTTTGAGAGATGCGTTATTTCAAAAGATCCAAGTGTAAAAGCACTTTTACTTTTGTCAATTAGTCAAATGGCAGAGAGGGTTTTATGTGCTGCTATTTGGTAAATCATAGTCTCATCTGCTATTGTAGAGGAGGGGGGTCACTGCCATGTCATAGTTTGGACTAGACTAACAAATGAGAGAGGCAGAGAAGAAAGAGAGACAGAGGGAGGGAGAGAGAGAGAGAGAGAGATGATTCATAATTAAGAGAGAGACAGTGAGAGAAACAGATACAGCAATAATTACAAGAGAAAGTGAGAATACAAAAGAAGGGGATAAGTGTGGGTATGTAGGCCTAGTGTGAGATGACGTGTAAGAGATGAATTATAAGTGAGAAAGATAAAGAAAAAGAGATGGGAGTGGGGTTGGAAGGGGGAACAAGTCAAAAGCAGCTAACACAGCAAACTGGCATTGGAAGCTTCAGTCTGACAATGAATAATTCATCTCTTCCCTCTCACCCTCTTGGATGATTAGAGTTACAGAGAGCTGTAATAGTGAAAAATAATACAGGAGAAGAAAAAATGAAGAGGAATATAGTGAAGAAATAAATAATGTCGCTTTGTCAGCCCAGTCTCTAGTGGCTGGGCGATGGCTGAAATGGATAAAAGTCTCCATCTTGGCCAGAATATGACAATGAGAACATGAGTATTTCAAGTCACTGTTTATCGTGGAAGGTGAAATACCAACTGACTTTTTCCCGGGTATAAGTGTTTTCAAAAGTTAGCAGCAATAAAAATCAGTTGAACCTGTCCCAAAAATATTTAGGGTGCCTTGTGAGAATAACGCACATGAACTGTTAAATTGTGCTTTGATCAAGCACGCCACAAGTATTTCAATCTACAGTACATTAAATGAATCAATGCGTGTCTTTTAGCGGGACCTTTTCTTTGTGTATCAATTTTATACACAAAACCACTGTTTCCTGGACTGGATTATACTGCAAACAGCTCAATTTTCCAGCGGTTTAAATGAGTGTTTAAAAGTTGTGTTTTCCACACTAGGATGTATATATATGGTGGTGCCACGTCTAACTTAGTGGAGGCATGGATTCCCCTGAGGGCTGAAGAGCCCAGTCACCAGTAGTGGGTCTTATTTGAGCATTAGGACTGAAGTTCCTTTAAGATAAAACAACCTTAATGTATAAGAATAATACTTTCTGGAACAGTTCTGCAGGCTTATGCTAGTGTGACACTATTACAAATCACTGCAAAGCCACGTGCACAGGAAAATGTGTTTTCCATGAGAAGCTGGGGATCAAATATTACTGTAGGTGGTCAGAATTGCATTTAGTGAGGCCAAAGCTGAAGACAGAAAGAAACAAAATACTGCAAAGACCTGAACTTGATTTCATGGAGACCACTGTCTGCTGATTTTATAAAGGAGATGAACAAATTTTCTGGCAGTGACAACCAGGGGACGGTAGCTCATCGGGCTTAGGGGTGAGAAAAAAATGGGAATCCAGTGAAGGCGGGGGGTGTGGGGGTGGCGGCACTGCTCCCTCTAGGAAGGGTTAGCTAGCCGCCTGGCTGCCCTGGACCAATATTAAGTGCTCCCATATGCTGAACTGCAGCTTTGTTGAAAGAGAGAGAGACGGAGAGAAAGAGAGGCAGAGAAAGAGATGCAGTTCGACAAAAGCAAAAACACAGCATTCAAGCCTTCTGTGTGTAAGTGCAGGTCCATTAAACATTTAGACCTACTACCAGAGAGTGAAGCAGAGTGCTTCCAGTGCTTATGTATGAATGATGTCTTTTGCTATGGGTACATTCACAACCTCCCCCGACATGCACATTCAGACCTACAAACACACCTCCCATTCCTCCCCCGTTTAAACACGTTCCTCATGTTCCCCCTCTCCCCTCCTGGTTCTTTGTCCTCCTATACCCTTGCCTCTTTCCTTCTACCCCAATGCTGCTTGTTTCTTCTGCTCTTTTACCATTTTCTCCCCATCTGGGTACTCTTCCTTTTCTCAACTTTTCTCTTTGTACCAGGTAGAATTTCTGCTTATTCTAGATTGTCACCACAAAGAAGTTATTTGCTGGTGTTATGCGAAAATATTCCTCTGTCCACAGAAATGACTGAAAATTCTGATTTTTAATAGCCCAAGTCCGTGTAAGTCATTGTAGATGAGGCAGTCAGCTAAAATCATAAATTCTAACTTCTATTATTGTTCTAAATTTTTGGTGTGCCAGAAATGATGCCAAAGCAATGTACCTTTATTCTACAACAGCTGCTTTACAGGTCTCTCAGCAGCATCCTCACTGACCACACCTCATAAGGCTAAACAAAAGTGCATAAAGTCAAATCGAGAACATAATTTGATTAAAAAGTGGAACTCTGGCTCTTCACTGGTTTGCTGTGCTTTTCTGTTTTTGTTCGAGGGCCTATTTTTAGGCCTGATCTCGCAGGCTCTGGTTTGGTCTGGCTTCAAACTGCGCCTGGCCTTAACCAAGCCGCAGGATCACTCACACAGAGAACACAGCTGAACCAAACTCAGCCAGGGCTGTGTCTGTGTGCGTGTTTTTTCTTGTCCAAGAAAAGAAAGATGAGGGAAATTATCCAAAATGAGAGTTTTCTGTCCTTCCTGTGAAAAGCAGGGCTAGGCTTGAACATTCGGTGCCAATTGGTAAGGTTAGGTTAAGGCTATTTGTTGAGTCAGTGAAACATACCCACCTGCATCATACTACAAATGTGTTCTGCATGAAAGTTTATATGTACATATCATAAAACACTAAGAAAAAATTAAATGACTTGATGATGTATGTGGGATCTTCCCTTTTCCTAATGGTTTTCCTATGCTCATTGCCAGAAAAATGATGTGCAAATTTCCCTCTTGGTATTGTCTGTTGTTAAACAGAAACAGAATGGAAAGAAATAATGACAGAAATAATGAGCCCATACAATATTATCAAGCACTGCAAACCCTCATGTGAAAACAAGGGGAAAAGGAAGGCAACTACACAACCTCATACGACTGTGGGTACAAGACGCTCCCAATGCACAATGCACTTACCACGCAAGACAAACATTTCAGGGTGAACTGGTCGATAGGTAGGTGTCACTCTCACCCCTCTTCCACTAAGCCAGTTTGTGGACTGGTTCAGAGCTGGTGCCAAATCTCAAACCTGTTCTCAAATAGGCTGTGAAGCATCACCAATAACTAACTAGTTTTAACCCCAGCTTGTTTAGAGATTATATCAACTTCTGACACTTTTTCCATAGTTTTTTTTCCACAAACACCAGGTGGCTCTCCAAGTTCTGCCTGCAGGAGCAGTGTAGCAGCTGTGAGGAGATTGTTTTCCCGTCACGTCCTGCTTGCTGCACCGGGACAGTGGCAGCAAATATGGGTCTGATATGCAATGCTGGGAAATCGGAGACATATATGATGACATAAGGACGTGGCTCTCTGGCCAGCTCCACCCGTGAAAAAGCAAAGAACTGAACTAAATTCAAACTGGTACTAGCACTAGGTTCTTGTTGGTGGAAAGGGGCTAACTGTGGTGTGGGCCTACCTCTGTACAGATTTATCTTCATTACTATGCAGAACTTCTATGTCTCATAGTACTGGTACTGTTGCTGTGGAAGGTTCCCACATCTTCTGCTTACCTGAGTGAGAATATCCAGCTGACCAATAATGTGCTCCAGGGTGCTGGCTAGAGAAGGAGGCATCTCTCCATCTGCAGCCTGGGCCTGCGGGTGGGCTGAATGCTGGGGCAAGCCCTGGGCCTGTGTCTGCTGGGAGGAGGAGGAACGGGTGCTTGGATCTCTGGAGGTTTGGGACTGGGACGCCCTATTGCGGCTGCCGCTGTGGTTATGGGTCTGAGAATGAGAGGCGGTTTGGGAGTACTGTCTGTTGCAAAACTCGGCCGAGTTGTTGTTCTACAGAAAAAGGGAACAGAGGGACAGATGTTCAAAACTTAGCTGGTGCCTGATTACTGTGCAGGAGTTGCATTTGATTATAGAGGGGATAGTTATCAACATACAGAGCCATACACGTTTCTGTGATCCTTTACTCTGTTTTTAATGTAAATCTGATTATGATTTCATTCTACACATTGTTTTACCTCTTTATTTGAGAGACATCTAATACATTTTGACTTGACTAAACACTAAACAGTTTGTTGGAAGTCTGTTAATTTGTCTTCATACTGCTTTCTTGGTCATGATTTTTTCCCCCCTAATGGGACTGACCTAGTTAAATAAAGGTTAACACCCACCACAGAAGCCTCCCACCACTAAACTGTTGTGCTTAATTGCCGCTGTGGCAATTTTAAATCTACACCATTGAAACTGCTGTAATGCAGAACAGAACTCTTATTTGAACAAAAAGTTACAGTACTTAAACTTAAAACAAACAAACAAAAATAAAAAAAAATACCAGGGTCATTTAAAGCCCATTCTGTAATGAGAACGAAATTTGACTTTTCATATATTTTCATACACAAAATTGTTACAGTGTAGTAAGCACTTTAACTATAAATTGCATGGACTCTACAATGAAACTAAAGGAAGAAGGGATCTGGACTCAAAAATTGTAAATGGTTGACGTGCTCTCTCTTTCTTCCTCTTTATCTCTCTCTCTCTCTCACACACACACACACCCACACCAACACAAAACTGCCAGTCAGTCTGCCTGTGTTGTGATTAATTTAGTGAGACATAAACACATGAAGGTCTGTAATCACATCTCTCCATCTTTCCATCAGTCTACATGACTATTTCTCCATCTTATATCTGCCTGTGGGGACCTCTGCCTGGTTGTAAAAATGGTACTTGTTTGTGTGTATGCATGCATGTGTGTGTATGTGTGTGCATCTGTTCCAAGACAACCTCTCTTCTCTTTCTCAGCGAGGGAGACAACAACTGTTTTACTCATCACCACCCAACAGGAAACATCTATTCACACTCAGCTAAATGTGTTTAAGACCGCAGAGTCAAACTGTGCCAATGTTCACTGCAGCCACATCAGCTGAGCTGTCTGCTGCTGCCCGGTCTTACACATTTGCCACAGACACGGGTGATGCAAGCAGCCACAATGAATGGGGCAGGGTTTCCTTACAATCAATCAAGTGTTTATTGATATACTTTGTTGTATGCACTTGAGTCCTCCCAAGATACTGTGGACAAACAAACAAAAGAACAGTAAGGACCGAACAGGAAAAGAGCTCATAGCTCTTACACATTTTGGTGCCAACCTCTCATTGGTTTGGCACCCATGGTGTGATCCAAATAAGGCGTGTTTTAACAACTCGTACATTTACATGCACAGAATATCCTCACTATTGGCCATATTCTGGTTGTTATTTGGATTTAACTGTTCACATGCAGCTTTGATGCCCTGAATCTGAATGTCCTTTTACTATCAATTAATTGTCCATCTGTGATGTCCATCTGTGAAAAACAAGCAAAAGGAGACTTTTTTTTTTTTTTTAAACATCAGACTGTAACTATTAACCATGTGTAAGCCTGAGTTTGATAAGATGGTAAGATATCTACCTGTGACAGTAACTCCAGTTTTTGCTCTGTACTCTATTAGCAATGGTGTGTAACCATAGCAAGGAAATTGCCACCACTACAAGAGAAATTGTGAAATCAAAATAAATCTTGTAATTGCGCATTTCTATTATCTAAAACTAAAAAGGTATAGTCCAGTGTTTTTTGAAGTCATGATTATATGATGATTAAAACATTTTTAATACTAGAACCTCGACTTGAATCATAATTTAGGCCCAAACAGCAACAGATTTGGGACAAATGTAGACTTCCCACTCAAAAGCACCACAGCTGCAAAAACCACAGAGGAAAGACTGAACCCTTTTTGTTATTAGAATTCAATGGGCATCTTAATCAGGTCTCTAATGGAAATTGAGCTTACCTGTTATCAAATTACAGATTTATCACTTCTACATGCATTGCCCGAAAACTAACTTGATTAAAAATGCAGTTCTCTGTGTAACCGTACAAGTTGGTGTGAACAGATTAACTGCGCTCTGTGACAAGCTCAAATATTGACCCTAAGGGAGTGAGTATTTGTATTAACCTTCACCGGTCTGTAAAGTGTCACCAGACAAGTGTGACAATTTAGACCTATCAAGAGTCTAAAGTAATGCACAGATCACAGGCTCTACTGTGGCCTGATTGAATGTTTAGTCCGATACTGCAGGTAAAGCTGGGCCAAGTTTAGCTCAGATCTGGCTACTGACCGCAGCACTTGTCTTCCCAAATTTAACAGATCTCACAAATGTTATCTTTTTATTGCTCTGAAAGAAATTTGTCTTTGGAAAAACAATGCCTGCTGTGAATGCTGACAGACATTTTAAAAGAAAACATACAATATAAAGATATTTAATGTGACAATCATGGGCACTCGAAACCAAAATGAACACGGTTCATTCTTTGAGGAGCATGAATGTGCTCACCAAATGTCATGGCAACCTGCTCAACAGATTGTAAGATAGCAAATTTAGTGGCACTAAAGGCCAGAACCCTGTTAACTTTGCTGACCCCATGACCTTTCCTCTAGCACCACCCTCTGGACAAAATGTACAAATCCCACTTTAACACTATTTGCATTCCCTTCATGAGCACCAAGCCAGCAGGGGACCAGTGGCAGAGGGCCGATGCATACTTAACCCACAATTGGGAACAACTGAAGCACAGATGTGTTTGGTGAGGTTTGAATTTTTAACAACCTGTTGACCTGTGGCAGTGGGGGAAATTGATTCTACAATGAAAGTAAGTATCCAATTATTTGTTAAAATGCATAAACAGAATGTGGAACTTCAGAACCAAGTCCAACAATTATTCTGGAGAAATTGATGTTTAAAGTTAAAAACTGATAATGACTAAGCAAAACTGCCTTAAACTCCAGTAAAGTTTTAAAGGCAAGGCTACATATTGGCCAATATAATCACTAGTTTTGAATCAGCAGTAAATTGGCTAAGGCCCCAGAAACTTGAAAAGCACTGTTACAAAATCATCTATTACCACAGTGCTTAACAATCATAACTCATAATCTCATTACAGATACAATACAAAGTTCTGGTAAATACATGACACATTTATAATGAAGTGCAAACCATATCCTTATTAATCATTTTAGCTGCATGGCAGGACCTCAACACCATAATTAATATGTCAAATTATAGGGCCCTATAATTTCCACGATCACGGAATCACGGAATTAGCCAAATAAAACGGAATCTATTTTTAACGTGGAATATCGCGGAATTTGACATAATTTGAATGAAATGCTTTTTTTTGTGTGGAATATGAACGTATGTCTGGGGAAAATTACATGGAGGGAAGCAAATCAGGGTGGCACAACCCCTCCAGTTGTTTCACCTGCACCTGCACCACCAAGAAAAAAAATTACAACAACTGTACGAGCCATAAGGCAAAGAAACTTTCCAGGCTACAGCAGCGCACTGACATAGATTGTGTAACAAAGCGAAGAGTTGCCACTCTGCTCTATTTTCACTGGCTAACAGCAGCACACTGGCTTAGCTTGTCTATTCAGAGAAGCGGTATAATTTCGGCTTATTTTTCAATCTATGTTATCACATGCATACTACTGCTCATTTGTTAGGTCTGCTTGATAAGTAATTTACATTTTTAAAATAAATAATAATTTAACATATTGTTAAATTATTTGAGTCAAGCTTACTGGTAAACATCTACTCCTTCAAGATAATTTATTATGTTCTACAACTCATAAACATGCACTACATTACACTACATTACACTACATACCGAGTGTTTAAGCAACATATCTCCTCTGGTTAAAAAGATCTGTGGTAAAAAGTACTCTGTTATTGTGGATGAGACACTGATGCAAGAGATTGCAGCGTCCTAAACACCGCCATTTGTAAGTTAATGTGAATAGCCTGTACGTACAATGGTCGACACTCGGTTACCAATCTTTTAAGTTAAATGTGTGCATGCATTGACCCAACGTCAACCCTCAGGTGAAATAATTACTGATGCATCCTCTTGTCATTTTTGTTCAGTCATTAATGACATATCATTCCCCCCCCCCTGACCTGTGTAGCTTAGGGCCTCCAAAAGCTTAGCATCCTCCTTCATTTGAGCCTCTGTGGCAGGAGAGGAAACAGAAAGTGGACACAGCCACAGACCAAAAGTTACTGATGAAGAACACATGCTGCCTCTCACCTCTGGGTGTCTCTCTCTCTCTCTCTCTCTCTCTC
>OMLB01019103.1:0-11202 GCA_900302555.1 Myripristis jacobus
GGGGCTAATGGTGGAGGTACCGAGGTTGCAAGCAATTTCTCTTTGTTATCAAGTGAAATGACTCTGCAAATATGACAATAAATCACAGTGGAAATCAATCTGAGAGGAGGCGACTGTGAGCCACTGATAATGCATCAATCAATATTTAATGTTTAGACTTTAATTAATCCACAGGCGCCAAGCATTCTTTAAGTGACAAAGGGGGAGGAGAGGGGAAAAAACGAGCAGGGAGTGCTTTTGCATAGAATAGCTCTTATATCAAACCGGAGACACTGAACTGAGCAGCCTCATCAGTCGATTTCCTACAGCTTCCTTGTTCTCCTTTATTACCTGTTCTCTTATTTACTGGAGCCTCCGACAAAGTAGAACAAAAGCAAGTCCATGTGTCTGGTCAGAATATAGACATATATAAATGTCTTTGGTGTATATATATAAATGTGTGTTTATACACACAGTAAACTCATCTGACTAGTTAAAGGCTTCAGTCGTGCTTTATCAATCTTTGACCTGGGTAATGTGCTGCCTCATGCAGTAACTAGAGAACTTGTTTGTGATCTTTTTTGTGTGTGTGCACAAAGTTTTCAGATGGTGTACATGCAGTGGAAACTGTTGTATGAGAGCCACTTTATCTGAGAGAGCATTATTGGCAGCGATTAAAGCCAGCGATACAGGTCAGCATGAGCCACATCTGCTCAACGTTATGTGAGCGGTCCTTACTTAAACTGTCACTCTTTAATTTGATTTTTGTAGCTTTAACCTATGTAATATGATAATTTACAAATAAAGCACAATCTTTTGGATTGGACTGATGTTCGCAGTGTGGGAGCGGCGGAGAAAAGGCTGCATTTCAGTCAGGTCGGAAGACTGTGACACCAGTTAACCTGGAGGTGAATGATACATACGGGCTACTGCTAATGTAAACGGAGTCACTCTTTTTTTTCTCTTTGTGGTTAGTGTCAGATAAAATAAATACATTTTTAAAAACTGTGCAAAACACATGTGTAGTGCAAATGTGATATTAACTGAGATATTGCAGTAAAGACGGTGTTATCAGTTTAAAGTAAATAACTAATGATAAATTGGATCAGTTTATAGGTGGCCAATTGGTCATAGGTTTGATTCCTGTAACACCTAATCTGTCTATATTGAATATCAGCAGTCATTTGTCCTGCAGCATCCTGAACCCGTCCATGCACTTCCCCTCTAAGCTACTCTGGGTTAGAGTGTCACCTAAATGCCCAAGAGGTGACAGAAATGCCTTATTCTTTGTCTTTTCTTGCACATTCACACTCTACTACAGCGCCTTCTCCACTGTAGGATTCTTCAAAGTTACTTTAAAACTTGTCAAACTTTTTTTTTTTTTTTTTTTAATCTGTAGTCTTAACAAGTTGTGGGAATGCAGTTCTTCAGCCCAAGGCTGTGAGAACACAAAGACCCACCTGGGTACACCGGCTGCCCTGGCCTCCATACCTGCACACGGCTGCTGACACTGCTATAATGTCTGATTCAGGGGCTCTATCGAACAAAAATCCCTGTCTGAACACTGCAACCGCAGAGCCGTCATGGAGGACCGCTTGTGCGTGGAGCCATGCTTAGCCCTCGCCCTCTGATCACACAGACACATCCCACAGGTACTAATTACCGTATCCACTCCATGGAGGAATTGTGGGAGAAATAACACAGAGGACACTTGACATTTAGATGCCTGCACTAAGATTCACTGCGATAATTGGGACACAACCAGCTACTGAGGGGGAGGTCCACAAAGTCTGTTTAAGGAACTGATGGATAAAATGGCTTTGGGTAAATAAGGGAGCTCTCCAACTAAGACACATCACCAGAACCATTACCTTAGCAGAGCACTGAATGGGTCAGTGCAAAAGAAAAAGAAAACACTCGCGCTTTAAATTTGAAAACATGCACCGAGTGGACAATTATTTTAGGAGTTCCTTGAGATGTGGATAAAGGGATTACCCATAACCGCTCTTGATATTCTTGACTGCACATATTGATAACAACAGCAGTGTTTGATCCATTGTGCCATTGTCCACAGATTTGCAGGTCTTTTATCTTCAAAGAGGACCCATCTGGAGCTGGGTGGAATGTGCTCATATCAAAGTGCTGCAAAATGTACCATGAAAAGGCCATTCTTGAAAATCACCCATTTAAATATCAGTCGATCTGTGTGTCAAAGGAGAAATTCTTATTGAATAATGACTGTGTGTGCCTGTGTTTATGCATCTTTTTGGGCACGTGTGTGTGTGTGTGTCTGTTTCATACACATATTCAGTAGAAGAATGTCCATTTTGCAAGAGAAAAAAAAATCCAGCTTTGTCATTTCAACATATATTGATTGTAACTCAGGGGTATGAATAGCATTTAACTGACTTTTATGACAGTTGTTAAGTCACTTCCTGCAGCAATGGTTTATATTTGCAATAACCTCCATGAATGATGTAATGAGAGACTATGATACTTCCTCCCAACTTTATGATGTGCACCTCTTGCTTCACATCAACATGTAAATTCACTTGACCACAGCTGTGCCCAAAAAAATCTGTAAAGCCTGCAACTGAGCTTGATGTTCTTGACACATTTTATTTGCTCGTTTAATTGTTCAATAATATTTTCAGTCAATTAATTCTTCACTTGATGACAGTAATGTATCCCAGAGTTTCTCCTACCACTGAATAGGTGGTGCTGATCGCCGTGCCTGAAGAGACGTCTAACATTGACAGAATTTAATTATAGTCTGGGTTACAGTGGAGAATTTTTGTTTCCCATGAATTTTTAAATGCTGCTTCAGAGGCTTTTCCCTCTGCCAAGCAAAAAACTCTGGGGAAAACACATAAAAATGGTAAATTTAAAATTAAATCCTGACAAAAATACATGCTACTGGGAGTTTTACAAACAAAAATATCAATATCAGAATTAGCTTTGAGAAACTATTGGTGATTCTTGGCACACACAGATATAGAAATAGCCGCAAAAACATGTACATGCCTATTTCCTGCAGAGAGACATATGGAAAGACAGACAGTGATAATCACATACAACATACAGTTCATACCAAGACACAGTTGGTAGATGGGGAGTCACATGAAACATATTTATACAGACTGTCACACACAAGCTGAAAATCCAAAGGGCCCCCTTTCTTTTTTGGTCCTCTGCTTCTCATTCACAATGGCCCACTGTATGAGGAGAGGTAGGCAGTTGCCAATAGAACATATCCAATTGGTCATGGTAATTAAAAAAGAGGGGATAAAACAAGCTAGACTGAAACTGAGTTGTTGGAGCGGGGAGACAGTTGAGCAGCCACTGGTTGATTTATTATCATGTACGACTGTGAAACGCAAAGAGAGTAATGATATAATCCAAAGTGTGAAATGCAGCAAGCTGTGGACAGGCAGGGCGATAAATAATAGCAGGCCGAGGAAGACAGTGGCCCAAGAAAGGCAGTAGATTGTCACATATGTCTTAATTCCCCCAGACATATGTGAACATGTGTAAGTATATCATCAAATCCCCAAATGCCACAGGCTGACATGTCTGTGGCTGAGGCCATGGCTGAGAGGATGAGGTAATAGTAGCCTGCTGTCATCTCCTGTCATCCCCGACGCGAACTGACAGAGCAGACGCCTCCTGCTGAGAGGGCACAAACAAAACCATTTTTGAGGGCAAATATATTTGAACACAGCGGCATTTAACATTTGACATCATCTGACAATGTTATAGCATGTTTTGTGAGCCCGGTGGCCACTTAAATGCATCCTGAGCTTAAATTCTAATCTCATATCTGCAGGATTGCAATGCATTTCATCTGTCCGTGTCATTTGTTGTGCTGCAAAGCAGTTTGGGGCAAACATGTTTCTTTAAAATCATTTCAAAAAATCATAGAGGCATATCGATTTCAGCCAATATCAAGTTTAAAAAGCAATATCGTTATCAGCGCAACAAGTATTTTCACTGCCGATATGTGTCTGATTGTGAAATTTGGCATTTTTGTGGCCTTTTTCTTGAGGAGGGTGTCATTAATACAGCTGTCAGACAAACAAATATAGCCTTTTGTTAAAAACCCTTAGTTTTTTTGCCTTTTGTGTTATTTTAAGACAAGCTTGTCTGAAAAGCTCAACCTGATTTGCACCTGTATTTGTATTCTGGTTCTTTCAAAAATGTATATAGGTATTGGTGATGGTGTTGGCTGTTATGGGTGGGAAGATTCTCAAGAAAAAAAAAGAAAAAAAGTCTCCTCCCTTAAAATAGTCCATCACTAAATCACTTTTCCATATGAGGAAGTGTCCTGGATTTCATTGGTTGTTACTTTGTTCTGAGTTCTGCTGCACTTTGTGCCTTCCTCCTTCCTGACCCTGAAACACTCCTCCAATCCCCCTGACTCTGGCACAGGCCCAATGTTTACCACAGGTGATACGTCTGCAGTCAGGGGTTAAGTGGTGGCAGGCTGGACGTGGGCCTGACACACAGGATTTAATGCATCATCTCCCTACAGTTCTGTCCCGCACTGAGCCAAGAGAGGAGCACCTGCCATTCCTGTCCCATAAAAAACCAACAACTGGGTGGAAGAGGTGAAAAAAAAAAAACAGGTCGTGGTAGCTGTCTCCACCGTCTCTGATGAAACTTTCCAGCTGAACCCGAGCTCATCTGGTGATGTCACCCTTTTACCGTCCTGCTGATTAATCCCTCTGTCGATTCAAAGCCCAAATTTGCTGCTGCGGATTTGAGAATGCATCCAAGCAATATACAAGCTGATTGCATATAAAGTCATAGGCTTGGTAATGGAAGAGGATGTGTGTGTGTGTGTGTGTGAGTGTGTGTGCGTCTGGGTCAAGGAACTTTAGGAATGCTGTGTGGTTCTGTCCTTTTGTGCTGCCTTGCTCCTGTGCCAGGGTTGGGGCCTTCTCTTTAATCCATACTGATTTGGTAAACACTGATGCTAAGACTGCTGCAGGCATCTAATTCTGTTGTTTTCTCCTCCAAAGAAAATGTGTATTTCTTCCGAGATGTCTTGAAGCAGATGGAAATGAGGGGGGATGGATTTAATCTGACTACGGCTCATGCTTTGATTGGACCCCAGATTAGGATTGCGGCCAAGTATTTTCAATAATTATTCTCCAGTTGAATTTAACGTATCCTCTTAACACGAAAAAACATACGCTTGCCGTGCATGTCTGCGGGAACATCTGCAGGATCACAGCTTTTAATCTTACAATATTTATCAAGTGAGGGAAGATGTCAGCATTCACAAATAGCGACATACATCTAGCACATTCAGTGTGCACTAGCTGGCAATTAATCAAAATACTAATAATTACAAAAACAGAATACATAAAGTAATTCTCTAAAAATCTATTGACACACCAAAATTCACAGTTTGTACATTCTAGTTTAATCCCATTGGCAGATTATGTGGAGACAGTAGTACATCCATTTAAACCTCAGGGGGGGTGGCACCTTGTTATGATGTGGCAAAAAATGATGAGTGCCACTGAAATCTCAAAATAATATAACTTAAAAATGTCTGAGGAGTTAAAAACAACTCTTTTACCCCATTATAATCCACAATATAAGAGCCCTGTGCTCCATAGTTTATGTTTTTGTGTACATTTGACGTCAAAACATTAGATTCAAGGCAGGGATTTAAAAGTCTTACATTAATTCTATGGGTTATTAGTCTTGGCATAAACCTGAGGGGTTTTATCCTTGCTCAGCCTCATCCTTAACATCAATAAAACAAGTGTTGTGCCCTCCCATTTAAAACTGCATAGTCTGCCTTTAACAGGGGTGCGAAACCATATCTCATCTCACCTGTCCTCCACTGTCCCATATCAAATGTTTTTTGTTTTTTTTTTGTTCTGCAGAGACAGTCTGACAACCAGGTTTGTTTGCTAATTGATGGCAAAGTGGCCAGAACCTTCATCCTGAGATCCCACTATACGTGAGAGGGGGCGGAACCGCGGCCTTCCCGTCTTCAAGCCATGAATAAGGCCCACTCACCCAGCCCGGCTAAGCCCCATTGTTCTTTTTTTTTATCACTGACCATTTTCATAAACCTCAGGTGGTAATCTCCCAGCGCCGCCCACCTGACAGTCTTTAAGTTGCATGTAAAACAGTTACCTGCCACAACAATGGCGTCTTTGGCTGATATTATCTGGCAAATGTTGACAAAGAAAGCAGCTGCTCTGTTGGACATGAGGTCAAGCTTAACAGTACCTCTCCCTCCACTCTGTCTCTCCTCCTTTCAGGGGGGAGTAAGGCTAGGAGGGGAGGTGGAGGGAGGGGGTTCACTTCGTCTCCTTCCTCAGATCTTATCAGGACAGCGGAGAACCTGCTCTCCTCTAATCACTGTGGAAATGACACTGTGTAATTCACTGTGTGTGTGCGTGCATGGTTTAATAAAGGGCAAAAAAAAAGCCCAGAGCAGCAATGAGGCAATGAAAAAAAAAACAGAAGAGAAAGATTAAAAAAGCATATGTTTTAGAAGTCATTAAGAGCGACTGAGTAGAGCCTGCTGTGGACTTGATTTACACAAGGCCAGTAAGCCGTTGGTGGGTGTAAATAATGTATTAATTTTTAAAGAGATTTTTTTTTTCTCTCTCTCTCCTCTTTCAAAGATAAAAAAAAAACATCTCCATCTGGTCAAGTGCAAAGTGGGACAGGGCTAGATTAGAGAATGTTCTGTGTTATCTTATCTGAGCATGGGCTTAATGTCTGTACAATCAATGCTCCTCCAACAAGTGGTTCATTAAAACAGAATGGCAATGTTTAATTCCGTGTATTACAAAAGTGTGTTGGCACTCAGTCTGCTGCTTCAGTGGTACAGAAAAAAATAACAAGAGGGAAATCAAAGCACATAGTGGGACATGGATTCACATCACTTCTAACTGAATTACCACTGTAAATGGGGACAGTATGTGAATCTCCATGACTGTATTTGCCAAATGCAATAACTGCGTATAATTTTTTGTTGCTTGCATCAGTCTAGACACACACAAAGTAAAAATAATAACCAAAAAAGACCTCACATACAGCGGAAAGTCATACAAAAGACAGCATACCATCCATATACCTCGGCATACTAAAACATGTGTTAAACTGCAACATTTGCCATGATAAAAGTGTCATCCTAATGTTATCCTCAAACAAGCTGAACATCTTTCTATTTGACCTATTTGAAACACCCATCTTCAGTTTTCTCCCTGCACTCTGTATCTGCAAATAACGACAATAACAAGTAACTAATTATATTTACTCATGTTACTCTAATTGAGTAGCTTTTTTGTGTATTATTGAGTATACTACACTTTAAATCATATCCATGACAGCGCACAAATGATCAATGACAGATTATGGAACAATCAGTCAGCAAAGTTGAGAAGAGGAATCTGCTTCTACAGTGTTGGTTCTACTTTTTGTCATTTCCAAGTTTCCAATAAAAGGTGCACGATGAAAACTTGCAGATGGTCGATGGAAGTGAGGGCCGTCCAGACTCAACCGGCAAAAAATGTGCGATACGTGTGGAAAAAAGGGTACTAACATCAGTGAGTTGGTCTTGTGCAATGCCCCTTTAAGAAGAATCTGTGTTGAACATTGCACTCTCATCCTTTCATATCCTTTTAAAAATATATATATTTTATATCCTTTTATAACTGCATGGAAAAAAAATCGCACTTAACTAGGTTTCTGCTTTGAAAAACTCATTAACTTTTACATTTTAAATAAGCTACTTCTTACTTTACTTTGATAGATTTTGACAGTAGGACTTCTACTTTTGTAAAATATCAGCAAAGTAAAGCTGCTTCTACTTCAGTGGCAGTCTATAGTGCTCTTTCCACCACTGCACACGAGCGCAGGCCACATATTTAGTGATCGGTGCTGTGGTGGGTCTCTCTTGCTTGTATCCGCACTGATGTCCTTTGTCGGTTTGTAAAGCACTTTGTCACCAATCGGTTTGTCCAAAGTACTTAATAAATACATTTGATGTGACTTCAGCCTCCATCAATGGTGGAGAACATCCCTTGATGGCCTCGCATTTTACTGCCAATGAACTGCTCTGACATGGGACCTGCTTTATTCAGTATCCTGTCATTAATCTATGTGAAAATAAGCATCCAGCAGCACAGCGGGGATGGCGGCGCATCAGCTAGCCACGTCCTGCGCTCTTTGTCCATCGTTCACGTGGCCTCGGCCCAATCATTCAGCCTCATATCTATAATTCATGAAGGCCCCGTGGCTCCTCTCTCACACCACTGCCAGCCACTATAAAGGAGTGGAGAGGTATAAAGCTGTTCGGTGCCAATATCTCGTCATGCTCAGAATCACAATGGCTTGGTTCAGTCTTCATCCATCACATGGGCGAGACAAGGCCTGCCATGATATTACCCAAATATTATTAAAACTTCGAACCTCCTGCGCCCATAAATTAGGAACGAATCACCAGCGATGCCACGACGTGGGGAGAATGTATGTGCTGCTGCGGCCGTGGAGTAATTACACACTAAAACGGGAAGCGTGGCTAGGCATTCTGCAATAAGGAGAGGGAGAGGCGGGAGGAGAGAGGGTGGAGGAGCGGATGGACAGCATATGGAGGAAGAAAGAAAACAAAGATTTGCAGTGGGTTTGTTACAGTTCTAGCGGTCTTCTACGTGGAGGGGAACTGGGCTCGTGACTGAAGTTTGCCACTTTGAATCCTTGGGTCGTCTGGAAAAATGTGATCAGGGATAAGCAGATGAGTAATCTCTGAGTGGACGTCTCTCTCCTCCTGCAACAGCTACTATCAGGATACCTTCGGGCAAAAC
The DNA here is from genome assembly GCA_900302555.1 of Myripristis jacobus. Classification (NCBI taxonomy): domain Eukaryota; kingdom Metazoa; phylum Chordata; class Actinopteri; order Holocentriformes; family Holocentridae; genus Myripristis; species Myripristis jacobus. The sequence goes on from OMLB01019103.1 coordinate 8,817, forward strand.
ACTCCACCCCCAGCTGTGAATATGCAGAGATGTGTAACTGTATCAGTTGCAGGGAGTTGCCAAAAACAGGCGTGCATACAAGCTAATCTTCCTTGTATGTGAAAAAGGTTAAATAAATAAATAAATAATTTATGAGGATTGTTATTCATTCACTGGGTCAGACCAACCTGGACAGGGAACCATTACCAGGCATGGAGAGCCCAAACATCTGTTGTTAAATGCAAGCAGGCTGCCCTGTGACATGTTTGCAGTCTTGTCCTCTTCAGATGTTTGGCCTACAGTAATCCACTTCAAACACTTGGCTTGCTTTGCTCTCTGTCTCTCGCTCTAACACTCTCTCTCTCTCTCTCTCTCTTTCCTATCTCCCTCAGTCTCAGCTGAGCTGCAGCAGTGATACCCTCTTCTCCTTGACTTCTTCACTCCTCTCTCCAGTATCCACTGCCTGTTTTCTCTCTCTGCTTCTGTCTCAACACTTTGTTCTCTTTCCTCTGTTGTCTTTCTCGCTTTCACTTTCTCTCCGTTCTTTTTCTTTTCTTTTTCACACTGAACCAAACAAAGGCGGCTGTCCCTTTTTACGTAGATGTGAATGCGGCTCTGTGACTATGTCTAGCTGCCTGCCCATTCCGTGTTTGTACCTTTTACACAGCAAGGCGAGGTGGAATAATGGGGCATCAGTCCACCTTGAACAGACCGTGAAAGAGGGGCCAAAGCCACTCCCAGTCTTTCTCTCTCACTTCTGTTACTCTTTCTTCTCTGTGCTTCCACTATGTGTCATTGTCTTTGTACTTGCGTGCTTGGTGATGATGAGATTTGATCTCCCATGCTGGATGATCCTCCTCTAAACATATCCTGTGGCAGGTGCATCCTTAAGCAGGTTAACTTCTGAGTCTTAAGTGGAAAGAATGAAACTGGAAGTTAGGCTGAACAATATTATTAAATGTTAGATGTTACTACATAGCTGAAATTCTACAAAGCAATCTGAAAATCATATAGGAAGATAGATAAATTATTGATTCCAAGGAGAAAGTGGGCCACCACACCATACCTGATAAGAGGAACAAACAGTTGTATTCAGGATGGGGCCTCCCTCCGGAAGCGGCACGGGTGGGCTGGGTGCTAGGTGAGGCTGGTGAAGGAGAGGCAGTGATAATGGATGGGACATCTGCTGAACTGCAGGTGTCTGTTATTTCCCTTCTCTCATCAGAGTTAACAGATGACTTCACCCCGTGCCACCATGCTGTTTACAGCCGCAGCGCAGAACAAGTGAAGGAGACGTATCCCTTGTGAAAAGTAAGTGACACGTATGCACACCTACTGACGTCAGCAATGTTTTATCAATTTTTATTTTACCGCTATTTACTTATCAATCTGTATTTACATTTAGAATATGTTGTTTTGTGGCACTAACACAAAGAAATAAAACATTATATTTCATTAGATCCTCTGCGACACTTTTATCCAAAGTGACTTACAATAATTACTGACAATATGCCACAAAGGCAACAGGATGTCACCCAGAATGCAAATCAACAGCGCAAAGTATATTATAAACAACAGACGCCTCATATTTCCCTAAGAATATACATTCAGCATTTAATGAACACCTTTGGATCCCGGGAACTTAAACCACATCAAACGTTCTGAGATACCTTATGATGGGTGACAGATTTGACATAACATCATGCAATCTATTCACGAAGAGACTCACATCTCATGCCTAGACAAACAGCCTAAATGCCCTCATCATGACTTCAGAGGAAAGGCATCGGCCGTGCTGCATGAGAATAAACCTCAACGTGGCTTCATTTGCCCAGAGATGAAGAAGACATTATTTTTTTGCAAATACAGCTGGCAGGCAAGTTAAAAGGGCCATTAGACTGCTCTTGTAATTGCTGAAAGATAAGAGCAGAGAACAGGGGGGAAAAATGCAACCAGGACAGAGATGGGGGAGAGGGGGTGGTGATGGTTGGGGGAGCAGGGCAAGGCCAGTCTTCAAAGACATATCAATTTTGCCATTAGTTCAATTTGAATTGATTTTTGCTCCCTCAAACACTAAGAAACAGATGCTAAGATGCTTTCGTTACAGTGTCCCCAAGCACAGAGCGGCGGATAAAGAGATGATACAGAGAGGGAGAGACAGAGGACAGAGAGATAGAGAGAAAAAGAGTGGACAGAGGGAGACAGAGGAAAGAAAAAAAGGAAGGGGGAGAAGGAGAGAGAGAGAGAGAGAGGGAGGGAGAAATGAAACAGAGAGATAGAGATAAAAAGTGTGATCTAGAGGGAGGAGGGAGGGGGTGGTGGCTGTAGCTTTGGCTAGTAGTGGTAAACGCAGCACTATCTCAGCAGCAGCGATAGTAATGCTGTACTCTAATCCTTGCTGTAAAAC
>OMLB01019106.1:7269-32712 GCA_900302555.1 Myripristis jacobus
GGGGGGGGGGGACACAAAGCAAATCTGCTGTTGATGCTTCATGACATTTTTTTTATCCAATCCAGAGGTCAAAGCAGAAACTGGAGCACTCAGTCAAGTAATCTCCAGGACTGCTTAGATTTGGCCTGATTGAAGTTTTCTATTCTGCGCTCCCAAAAAAAATCCATCAGCACAGCATATCTCACCGAGTTCAGGCAAATAATTCAGATCTTTGCTTGAACCTAAAATAAAAACCAGTCGAATTCATCCTGGAGCGCAGTAGAGTTTAAAATTATCCTCATGAATATATATGCACTATTTCCTCCCACTTCCTCTTGAAGTGGGTTTTTACAGTTCATGGTCTACACATTTCAGTGCACTTAAATTCATTTCACAAGTAGATACATTTAGGTGCCAAATATGTCATATTCCTCTTGGCCATGTGGTCTTTTTTTTTATTCTCTATCCTTGTCTACAATGGCTGGACATCTCTTGGTCTGCTTTGTAGGAGTTGGAAGTCTCCGGTCACTGGCTGTAAGTGCGAGGGCCACCGAAAACCTAAACAGGCTGAGGAAATTCTGCATAATGAAGGTAATCATTTAATGCATGCAATTGTGCATTCTTCTGTTATTGCATGTATTATAGCCCCAAATTAAAGAGGGGGTGGGGTCAATTAATTGAAAATCACTTTATTAATTAATGAATGAGTCTCAATTGTCACTTTGACTGTATACTAAGAAAATAGTGCCCAACTTCCTCTTCACTAACCATATCATGAGAAGTAAATGATTAAGTTACACACCCCACCCAATTCAGTGCATCACTGTTGCTGAAAGAAAACCACACAGGCGATCTCCAACATGTCAACTTTAAAGAAACTGAAACTGTTTTCAGCTTGACGACCTGACACTTTGAAGAGTTTCATTTGGCCGGGCAGGATAGGAGGAGCATGTAATGCTTTAACTGAAGTTAAAAAATCACCATAACTGTGTGTTATGAGGTTCCCACCCAACAGCAACAGTATATAACACCTCCATAAGTCTTTGCTTCTCAATATCCTGCCTCAATTTTCTACACTTTTTGCAGGAAAAGTGGCACACTCTGAGATTAAATTGCTGTCTGTCACCTTCAATTTGAGGATATTTTCAGCCTCGCTGGATGAATAGTTAAAGAGCTGTAGCGCTTTTAGCTCATGGTCTCACCCATTTCAGGTATTATGATAGGTTATAATATCTAACAAAGTTGTGTTTCTTGTTATTGTTACTTGAAACTTGTACAAAAAATAATTTTTTGTACCTAAAGCTACTTTAATGCCTACATGTAATGCAGTCACTCAAAATGGATGAAATTCAATGAACAAAGCAGGCCATTCAAAGCCATATGCAAAATTGTCTGAATTTCCATGACTTCCCCTGACCACAATGACAAATTTAATTAATAATAAAATAATGATTGTGTTTGTTGAGAATATAGTTACTGTTCCATGTTCCATGTGCCAATTTTAAAAAAATTGAGTCTGAAAAAAGCCCCGACAGAGGCACATGTAAGAGTTTGGTTGACATGTACCCGTCACATGTGTCCCTGAAGGGCGGCTGCCTCTCCAGGGAGTAGCTGCGTGTGAGCTGGGACGGGGTGCACTCCTGGGCCTGGCTGGCTGGGTGGTCCTGCAGAGAGGTGGCCCGTAACAGTGGCAGGCTGGGCGGGGAGAGGAGCGAGCTCTGGCTCCTCTCACCTTGCCCTTTTTCAGGCGGCTGGTCTTCACCTTCTTCCCCCTCCACCTGCACCTCCATCACCCCGGCGTCAGTGACTTCTCCTGGCTGTTCGCCCTCCTGCTGCACCTCCTCTTCCTCCTTCTCATCCAGGACCCAGGCCTCCCCGGTCTGGCCCTCACCTGGCTTACACTCCGCATCCTTGATGGCTTTCTGGTACAGCTCTGAGAAACTTCTGCATGCAGAACATAAAACATCAATATTCTCATTAGGGAGAAACCAGTCAAGCTTCCCTTTCCCATCCGGTTTGTTATCATGGCAGCGTTGAGCCAGAGAAGAGAGGGAGCAACGCTGATGAGATGGATGGAAATAAAAGCGCTATATTTGTCTGCGCACCTACTTTATTCCTTTGAAATCCAAGAACCACCACTATCAAAAAAAAAAAATGACAGCTTTGTGACAAAACGTGCTTTGTTGTCACAGAGCGAGCATGTCATAACTACAATAAAAATAAACAAGGGGAGTTCTCTGAGGATGCTTCTGCCACCAGCTTTGAAATGTTGCTGTAAGCTCGCCTGTGAGCTGCAGAGGTGTCCAGTTTAATAATGGTTTTATTTTAATGATTCTGTCCGGCTTTTTCTCTCCCTCTCAGTGACATGAGGAGAGTGTTACCGGTGCTAGTAATAAGCAAGGCCAGCACCAGAGTGATTAAGGGTTATTAGAGGGATTGATTGGGTGTTAGCCAGCTGGTGGGACACTGACTGCAGCCCATCATAAACAATGGAGTGAGCTGTGACCCGAGTATGGCACCCCCCCCTTGTTTTCTGAATTAATTTGTCCCATTAACCCTTCTTCCTTATTTTCTGTTAACCTCTCTGTCACCCCCTTCATCGCTATTACTCTCCATCTTCCACAGCCTGCTGTATCCCATGAGCCCCCTTCACCAGTCTTACTTTGTCTCCCCCTCAAACCCAGTGACCTCAGCCTCATTAGCGTCCCCTCTCTTCCATCTGTCTCTCGCCATCCCACTCCTTCCCTCTTCCCGTGGCTGACCTGCGAGGTTTGCCGTTTTCGTCCGGCGGGATGACGGTGATGTGGATCTTGTGGGCCGTGCGGAGCAGCCTGGTCCTCTCGTCCGGACTGAGGTGGACCAGGGAGTGTCCGCACAGCCGCACCACGCGGGCCCACAGCTGCAGGCCGCCGCTCTCGGCGTAGCAGAACCGCTGCAGCTCGGTCACGAAGCCCTCCTCGCTCATCAGGAACCCGGGCTGGCCCACTCCATCACGCAGGGGGGTGACCTCCAGCGCCTCGCAGCCCCGGGTCACCAGCTGCAGGTGAAAAGGTGCCACAGTGAATGAATCAGGCAGTCAGGTCAGATCAGTATCAGCGCCTTTTAAACCACAATTTTGGAGGCTTTTTCCCAGGGGACATTTTTAGCCATTTCAAACTAATTTTCTGAATTGTACACGAGTCAGGGTGGACCAGCTTATATGTGCTGATGTGAATAGATGTCAGTATTTAACTTGGTTACATTTTTATGCTCATGCTTTTATGCTGTAATACAACAGGGGTTTGCAATCTAGTCCTCAGGGACCCTCACAGAGGCTTTATCCCATTTCAGGGGTGTTCACACCAGTCATTAGGGACCCCCAGATGTTCCACATATTGTTCAATTCTTGCGCCTACAAGTAATCAAGGCCTTGCTGAATATCTGACTGATTAAGGTGTGCTGGCCACATATGTCTCCGAGCAGCCCTGTTGTATTACACTGCTAAAGTAAAGCATATTCATACGTGTTCAATACAGACAGACAAATTGGCAGAAAAGCGTTTTCCAAAACTGGATGCCTCTTCGTCCCTAGTGGAATTACATCCGTTAGTGGCCCACAAACACCCACCTCGAGTCTCTGCACCACCTCGCGTATATCCTCCGGCTGGCTCTCCATCACACTGATTGACACCGACTCCCCACGCTCATAAAAGATGTCCAAGCAAGGCCCGCCCTCCTTGGTCTCTGTTACAGCCTTCCAGCCAATGACATCACGGCAGGAGCAGTTAAACACCACCCTTCGCGTGTACCTCTCGATGAGCACCACCGACTCGGCCGACACCCCCAGCAGACAGGGGAGCTTGTGCTCTCCCGTCTCCCCTTCCTCTCCACTGTTGACCGTCACCGCCCACACCAGCGCGCCGGCACTGTGCAGCTCGGCTCCTTTGGCTCCCTTCGGCTTGTCTTTGCGCTTGCCTCCCAGAGAGAGGAGGGGGAACTTGGTGGAGGAGTCAATGGGCGTGGTGGTCACGTAGTTCTCAGCCAGATCCTTCAGGTATTCCTGCCGTGTGCGGGTGGCCATGGAGCGGAACTTCTCTGATTTCTCTGCGGCGTTTTCCGCATTCACTGCCTTTGCCAGCAGGAAGTCTCTGAAGGCAGGCGAGCGAGGGAATCGGGCACCCTTAGGGAACAGTGGGCCGAATAATGGGATGTCTTTAGAGCGGGTCACAGCCACTCTGAGAGAGAGAGAGAAGACAGAGAGAGCAAAGAAGAATGAGAGACTAAGAGGCAAAGATAAGATGAAACATTCAATCTATGTTTTCACTGCCAGAGCCTGTTGTGTAACAGTCCACACAATAACAACAAGACACACAGGCTGTGGTAGTTGCACAGATCAGTTTTGTAAACCCAAACATGTTTTTTTTCTCTGCGTTGGCCCTCAATTACAATGATATAAGCATATAACAATACCTGTATATACTATACTTAGATCAACTAGAAATAACAAGTGACATAGCTATAAATACATATGTTGGTGGACTGTAACTTCCAAAAAAAACAACAAAAAAAATCTTTAAAGGTGCACCAGTGGACAAAAAAATGTGTAATAAGCAAGGTACTCGATGGCTGATCACTTCTACTTCCTGTAAAAGATAATATCTTAAATAATGACTTCATCCTGCACTAGTGGGTGGAAGTTCAAATTTCAACGGCTCTGTACAAATCTTTAAACATCTTCTCTCATCCACCTATCCTTACAAATAAAAGTGTGTTTCAAAGGGTTTGGTCTGTCCTAGTGGTTTACACTTGGTGGACGAACCTCCCCTGCACTCTGCCCCGTCCAAACATCCTGTTTCACCAGGAAATACATCAAATAAAGAAAGTAACTGTCAGTTTCACAGGGTCTTTAACTCATCACATGAGTAGAAAAAAAGGCTGTAGATATTGCAGTAAAAACTATTTCGGTTTATTAAAAAAACTGCAATATAATTACATAGTTTGTCCAGTAAACCTCATTGTTCACAATACTTGGATATGGAACAGGATTTGGCAGTGTAGCATATCACAGCTGAGGAAATAGAGGTGCAGATTGTGTTAAAAGCTAAAAAATTCATTGTATAACTGTAAAATATTCAGTACTTACAGTATATTTATTAAAACTACTTGATTACCAAATCTGAGGATCCCTTGCTACAAATGTGTGTTTTTATGTGCAAAAAATATTGGCTAGTGTTTATTATTATTGGAATTTGTTTTTTTTTACTCGGTGTATCTAGTGTTAGTCGGGCTCTAATAGAATCCGTGTCACAAAGACATAACACTGTACATGGCAGCTTTAAAAGGATAAAAAAAAGAGAGTTTAGATGGATTCAGCCTGTACTACATCCCTGGGTATCAATAACAGCGTTTCACAGAGGTTGTAACACATCAGATGAAATCAGACCTGTAGTAGGTGTTGTCAGTGCAGGGCTCATGAACCTGAACAATGATGAAGACGTGCTGGAAATGGGAGCGGATGGACTTTGGAGTGAAGGGCAAAGCGCCTGGCTCCTGGAACACGATAGTCACTATGTCGTTCCCAATGTGTCGCTTCCTCAGCAGCTGAGAGAGAGAGAGAGAGAGAGAGAGAGAGAGAGAGAGAGAGAGAGAAAACTGTTAAACAAGAAGTTACGACAGTGAACTAAGACTAAGAAGAAAACTAGGTGTTAAACAAACAAAAAAGGGCCTTTGTGGAACAACTGGAGCAAATGGAACTATTTATCTATCAAAAATGAAATAAACATGCTTTTTTTTTATTTTTTTTTTTTCTCATTATTTCCCCATTCACAAAGACTTCTCTGGCTCTTGGGGAAAGCACCAGCACTGCTAATGCCATTAATGTTTGCACAGCTTTGTCGAAAATACTTACTGACATGCCAGAGTCCCATTAGGGATTATAGTGGTAGCTTGAAATCAGATTGGTCCCAATTTTTGCTACAGCCCCGCTAGCATAGCAGGTTGGTGTATAGTAACAACTGGCATTTGTGTGTCACCGCAATAACTCAGACAGTTCTTATCCAATTTGGATCATCTTGTCAGGTTGTGTGGTGGACAGGTCAGGGCCTTCGCTCCAACACTTTTTTTTTTTTTTTCCCCCAAATCCATCAAAGGTCAAGGTCAAGACCGCACATCAAAGTTTGCCATATGAGGCTGGTATATAGATCTATATATAGTGGAACAACATGTGGCACGGGTGTAGCATCCCCTCTGAGTGTATTTCTAGTGTTGCAGGATATTTATTGAAAAATCAGTGAAAATAAACTTAATTCATGATTCACTCCTTGTATTACACAACACCTGCTCATATCAAACACATACCAAAGACCTGTTCTCAACGTTTAAAATCCATTTTCTTCCAGCAATACTACCCTTGAACTGAAACTAAAAACTAATCATTTATAGACAACAACAATAACAATAATAATGATTTCAAAAAACTTAAGCTAAAACAGCCAATCCCACACTGAAAACTTACTCAAAATAAACTGAAACTGACCTACAAATTTAAAACCATATAAAAAAAAAAATACATGAATGAAAACCCAATGCTATAATCACCCTGACGCTGACAGCTTAGAGGCAGGGAGCTCCTGAATGACTATTTTTTGGTTATTTGACACTCTAATCATCGCTGGTATTTCATGTCCAGCCTCATTGTAAGTCACAGCAAACAGGCTTATCCTGACAGTCCTCCTCTCAGTCGAGCAGGAAGCCGCGGACGAACCGAGAGTGAATACCTTCAGAGTGGGAGTGAACACTGGGGGGCAGGATTTCTATGTCATGCTTGTTGAGGAGCACAGAGGCATTTGCTAAAGCATTTACTAAAGCATGTCAGTCTGAGCAGGCATGGGTAGTGAAGGCTTTATTAAGACTGATATAGCTTTTTTTTTTTCTTCCAGAGAACATTTCAACACATTTGAGAAAATTTAGTGCTTAGTTTGGGAAAGAGGCTCCAAATTTGAGTAAAAGACGGGACATGCTAACTTTGGATTACACAGTAAATCATAAATCATCCAGGTCTATACGTAAAATGCATGTGTGTTGTTTACCTGCTGCGTGTTGTTGGCTGTGTAGGGCAGCATAGTGGACACATGAAACATGATCTCATAGTCCTGGTAGCGTGTGTAGAGGGAATGGGTCCCCGTTGAGTCGGCTGCACACGCCCATGCACAAACACACATGCACACACACGTACAGACCCACCGCACACAAAGAGACGAACAGGCAAGAGTTGACACAAATTAAGCGGCGGTGGGAAAAGTACTCATGTTCTTTACTTGTGTAAAAGGAGCAACGCTATAACGGAAAATACTCCAGTCAAAGTCATGAACTCAGAAAAGTACAGCGGTATTAGCTGTAAAATGTTGCCAAGGCTACTTTAATTTGAAAATTAAAAGCAGTTATTTTGAGGAATGGTACCCGTCAGCGTGTTCAGTTATTTATGCATTAACCTGTAAGAAGTATTTTAATATTGCAGCTCTAACTGTTCCATACACTGAGGGTAATGCATCACATTTTTTGTTTTGCATGTACCTTGTTCCTTAATTTGCTAAACAACTTGCAACCACAGCCATCAAGATAAATGTAGTGAAAGAGCATAAAGTGCAATATTTCCCTCTGAAATGAGAAGTAAAATTATTGAGTCTTACAAAATGGAAATACTTGAGTAAAATGCCAGTACCTAAAAATTGTAAAATTCAAATTCAAAAAGTATTTGAGTAAATGTGCTTGATACTTTCCACCTATGAAAGTAAGTCTCTGTGTGAACAACAAACACAAATAGGATAAAAAATCTGCCACATCTACCGCACTGCTCATTACAGAGGAACAGTGACTGTGCTAATTTTCAAGCATTTCTCCAATTACATGTTGATGGAGGTTATCTTAGACTTTCAGCAGAACACTGATGCCCTTCTGATAATGTTTTTTTTTTTTTTTTTCTGTGCGCGTGTGACAAGGTGAGATACGGCGAACAGATCCCGCTGTGTTGCATGTTTCCTGCTCACTCTTGTTGTCCAGCTGAGCTCGGTATTTCTCCCAGCCCTTCAGCCGCACCCGCTCCCCAAGCAGATCCAGGAACTCTTCGAACGCCGGCCCAGAGCTCTCGTTGTTGTACATGTCTTCCTCTGAGCTCTGCCCGGCCCGGCAGTACATCACTCCTACTTTACGCTGGAAATTCAGCTGCACAAAGAGATGGGAAACGGAGAGCTAATCACCATATTGTTATATTTACATGTTCATACGTAATTTGTGTAAAAATGGTCTCTCTGGCTGCTCCAAGGGCTTTTCACATTTGTCACGTAATAAAACAATCACAGCTATGGGCCATTCGAACTTTAGTGTCAATCATGGCATCTGCACACCTCGACCCACAGGCAGGGCAGCCAGCCGCTACTGTATGCAGTCAGTCTTGAGCAACTGGAAAAACTGTAGAGCTGAAATAATTTATAGCATTGTGCATTAAAAAAATGCCGTTAAGATAGAGAGGAATTTCCTATTCCTTCATCGCTAAAAACAGCTTACATGCTCATACAGCCAAAATAAAGGAAGAGAAACCCCCAAAAAAAGGAATTACATCAATCAGAGCTAAAACTCAAATAATTCATGGCTGTTTAGTTGTTGCCTTTCAAAATGTCAGAGGAATTTCTCCCATTCACCAAACCCGCCTACAGCAGTTTTAGGCTTGTTTCGTATCCATCGACACCTTCTCCAGGCTCGCCCGTTCCCCTGGTAGAGCTCGTATCAGCAGCAACAGGCCTACTCACCCCCTGTTCGTCCAGCTTCAGCAGCGTGTCTCGGACCTTGGGGGAGTTGGAGGCGAGGCGAAGGCAGTGCAGGTTCAGCTCAGGGATGATGAACTCCAGCAGCCTCTTGGGCGACAAACCTCGGGGGGTCGTGTGGCGAGCGGCGGAGGGCACCGACTCTTCCAAGATGGAGCCTCGAAGTGTCTTCAGCTGGAGAGAGGGCCGATGGTAAGCGCGCGGAGGGATTGGCATTCATTTACCAAAACGTTGTGTGCTGAAAAACTGCCGACTTACCTCTGTTGTACGAAAGATGATTCGGTAATTGTACTGAGCACCGCTGGATCCCTCTTTCTCCTCTCTGCGAAAACTTATTGCCACCGGACCAAGGCGATCATCCATGCCAAAGAAATTCTGATGTTCTGCAATTACAATACAGCCATGTTTACAATCCTGCAAATTCAGTTAAAACACCAAATCATCAAAATCGAATCATAAAACAATCAACGAAAAGGCAAAGTGAATTTCACTCAGAACACTAAACAGACAGAGGTGGATCTCACCTTTCATGTAGAAATATTTGCGATAGTAGTGGGCTCCCAAATCCGCATGCTCTATGAAGTAATTGCTCTTGCCCTGCTGTTGGACATTACTCTCTCTGGGCTCCTCCAGGACCGACACCGCATCATTGGGGCTGCGCAGGCTCGACCAGAAGCCCCGTCTGCCCTGGGATCGACCCAAACCCACCCGCTCTTCGCCCCCCATCTCATTACGGAAGTGGGGACAGCTGAGCAAGAGCTCGTTATCGTTGCCGTCTCCTTCGTCCAGCAGCAGTGACTGCTCGGGGTCATCTGCGTTCCCTCCATTGCCACCTCCGCCCTGCGCAGGTGACGACGGGGTGACCTGGGAGAGGGGGCGCAGCTGTGAGGCGGCTGAAGCCCCTGAGGTGATGTTCTTTTTCCGCCCAATGCTGTCTCTGTTTGTAGCCGCCTCTGTGAGGTCGAACAGGATGCTCTGAACGTCATAGTGGGCGAAGTTCCTTACCCAGGCTCCGCCGCCGATACTGTCATAGGGACCGGGTCGGGGGATCTGAGGGGGCACTGGTTTGGTCTTCTTACTAAGACCGTCAGGCTTCGGAGGCTTGGCCGGCTTCGGGGAGTCTCCTGTGGGAGGAGACAGAACTCGGAAGTATCCGTCTGGTTCTGGTGGATTGCCCTGTAGTCCTAAAAGCAGGAAAGGGTCTTTGAAGCGGAGAGCATTTGGACTGATGGTCCCCTGGTCGTCTGCACTTGGCTCCTGGGCTTGAGATTGCCTCTCCAGTGAGGATAGACTACCATATTCCCTGTGTAGGAGCACACCTGAGTCCCCCTGAGCCCCCGCACCCACCTTCTCCCCTGCTGCCCGAGTCGCTTTTCCTCCTGCCTTCCCAGAGGAATCCAAGTCTCCTAAGGTTACATCGCTGTTACTTCTCTGCATGATGTGTCCCCGGCCGACCGACCGCAGGTTCAGCCCCACACGGCTGGGAGTAAGGCTCTCTCCATCAGCAGCCCCATCGCCGTCCCTCCTGGGCGGCCACTCCACCACTCCTCCATCCCGTTTCGAATCAAAGTTGACAGTGGCAATGGGTGGCCGTACACTCTGGCGGCGAAACTTGCGGATAAAGAGGTCATCAGATTGCATGATGCCTGAGATTTTGACTCCTAAGATTTTTCTCTCCACGCTGGTCCAGAGCTTTTTTTTTTTTTTGCTCTCCCTGTCAAATTTCTGCTGTGGTCTCTATGGTGCTGGTGTGAAATGGGAGCGCGGCCCACAAAAAGGAAAAATCCTGGTGAGTAAAAGCAACAAATGTACAGTAGTCCTCATTGACACCACTCGAGATGATTGAACTCTCTCATCCCTTGGATTATCATAGACGCCCCTGTGAGGTGCCACACTCGGTGCACCGGTGATGATAAGTCAACAACTTCTTGTTCGTACGAGCAGATAAAGCAGATTCAAATGCAGATCAGGAGAATGTGCAGCTGTTTCCAGATCTGGCAAGTGTGAGTATGTGTGTTTTGGTGGTACTCCAGTTGCAAGGTGCTCCTTCATGCAGAGTGAAGATGGCAGGATTGTGATCATCACTGGAGCCCCGCTTTCTGTCCTCTGTGTAGGAGAGGCTCGGTCTGTATCAACCTTTCTAACATGTCTTCCATCGGCGTGCACTCCTCAGTGCCTACGGCTTCTCCTGAACCTCTTCCAGCGGCCACCTGCACACAAAAACAAAACAAAATTCATTTTCTTGCCTCGTCCGTCAAGACCCCGTTATTCACCGAAACTGTTACGATCTCTGTGAACAGCTTTCTACTGAAGCGTGAGCAGTGGTGGCTCTCGTCAACAAGAAGAATGGTCTAAGGCTCTTAAAATATAAAAGTCAAGCACTGAATTCTGTCAGTAAAGCAGCAAGCATGTTTGACGTGTGTTTTATTGTTGCGTATTGCCTTGTACTTCTGTTTTCTTTCATTATTATTCTTTCCTTCCATAGTTTCCTTTCCAAAGTTTCCATAAATAGCTCCATGGCAGACTTAATACTCACCACATCCACCCTGCACACGCTCACAATAGACAGCATTGACAGAGGGGAGGGGGCCTTCCTGTCTCAAGACGGCTTAAATGAAATAGAAATAAAGGCAAACTCTCCCTCCTTTCTCTTTCCCTCACAGTTGTACACAAACAGACGGTGGTGCACAAACACTTTTGCTGTTGATCGGTGCACCGTTTCATTTATTTATTTTTGTTTTTTCTCAAATATATTTCAATCACATCAGTTGACAGGGGGATTGTAAATCATTACCGACACAATACTCTCAAGCAGCTTTAAAAATATTTTGATGAATGACTCAGTGAAGAAGGCATAAGTCACTTAAAGGCAATGCTCAGTCTGCAAAAACGAAAGCACTTCGCTTCATCCCCTAAACCTCCCCATTTACATCCTTAAATAAGTGAAGATTTTAAGGTTTCAATTCAACTCACCAGCAAAACGTATAGTGTTTACGGTACAGCTCAGCCAGCTTCTGTCATCGTAATTCACAGTTCCCTTGTCTTTGACCAAACTGACGTCAATCGACTGCTGGTGAAGCCTTTTCTCACTCTCAGTAAGGTAAGAGAGGTCTTCCTGTCTGCTATTTCTCATGCATCTCCTCTCACATATGTAGCCTCAAGAGCAGGTGCAGTGGTGCAGTGCTGCTACGCTGCCAGCCTGCACACACGCATGCACACACACACACACACAGGCGCACACACACACACACACACACACACACACACACAGCACAGACAAAATGCTGTACGTCTGAGGAAAGTGAGGAAGTAACACAAAATCTTTGTTTCTCTTCCCTACTGTCATTCTCTCTCTTGACTTATGCAAAGAAAAAATATCTGCAAGCCCAAAATATCTGAAGTGCAAAGCTGTGCAAGAGCTGTGGTTCAGGATGTGCTAAAGTGAGTTATTGTGTGCTTAACTGCCTTAAAATGACAATTCTTTAAGTGTAGTTGGTGATTAAGATTAAGATTCAAATTAAGATTAAAAAAAAGAAAAAATTCAATCTGTTCAGCAGCACATACAACCCTGAGGCCCACGAGGCAGATGATTGGCAGATGTCCCTCCACACCACTTTACCTCTGACACCATTACATTATATGTCAGTGGCAGAGTTTGAAACCGCAGCCCGGCTCCTGACATACATACTCTGTTTGGTGCCAGGCAGTGAGGCAGCAAATGGAAACTATTGCTCGCTGTAGAATTTTCCTCTTCTCTAGGTTGATTTTTTTTTTTTTTCTAAACATTGAATCTGATTCTCCCCCGATGAAAAACTGTCATTGTATTAGACCCCTCATATCCTTTTTTATACTGGCTTATATTACTATTTGATCACTGCCACCATCTTCCTTGCCTGTTTTCTCATTAAAGACAATCATGGTGCTGCTGAGCGCATGGTTGAAGTAAAGTGGGTATAACTGGAGGACAATCTCATTCAAAGCCATTGTTTCGCAGCAGTATGAAAAACATGCGGGTGTTTTCGTTTTCGTTTAATTTTCTTTTCATATGATATATTTAATAGAACGTGGCTGTCTTTTCACTTGGGCTATAAATAGCTGCCTGAGGTTTGTGACACATTCACACCAACAGATTGCTGAGATCCTCCTTTGAGCGAATCTGTCAAGACCCAAATGTGACAGCTTGTCTCAATTTGAGATGGAAGGAGCTTGTGCGCTCTTTGATGACTTCAGAGCCAAGTCCTGAGGTAAAGCGGTACTTGCCAGAGACCTTCAGTTTACACAGGCATATCAACGATCCATTTTCTTCAGGAATGGCCCTGAATTTGAACCTGATTACATCATGCATTTAAGTCTTAGCTGGTCCCTGATTTAAAGGGATGGTAAAATAAACTGTAATTTTTGATTAAAATGTTTTTTTATCATGTAGAAAACATCACAAAATTGAATCCTTTCCATGCTGAGTGGCCTATGGGTGGCATAGCATCAGTATTGCTGGCGATTAAGAGCTACTTTCACACATGCAGTAAGAGTGGAGCAATCCAATCAAAACAAAACCTCCGTTTTCATTCCTCCGTCGTTTGACTGACTCTTCAGTCACACCTGTTCTCCTCCACTGGGCTAAACAAACAGGAGTAACAGTAACTGTTAGCTTTTTAGCATGGAAAGCTGATTTTGTGTTCCTCAATATGATTTTACAATCGGTAGCTGAAGGACAAGATTTGGATATTGGAGACATTCTGATTTCCATTTCCATTTCGGTTGAAGTTTGTGCTGCTGTTTGTAGTCCGGGTGGTTTTATGAAGGTAATCGGTTCTTGTGGAGAGGAAAAGATGCAGAATGCATTGGCCAAAACGTTGTCTGGACCTAAAACACCTACAAAAAGTATCAGTGTTTGTGCATCATGTGAAGAAACTGTAATAAAAGGAACTGAAAAGGAAGTGGTCTCTGGCTTGGTTCTGGCTTCCCAAGAAAATCTGAAAAATTGGCTGTTGCCCCCACAGGCTAAATCGTCATCAGACAATAGCCGACGGGTTCCAAGATTGATCCTCTCCTTTGCTCAACCTCTGGGAAACACATGTGGTGTTTCTGGGTGTTGGTCCATTTGGACATGGCTGCCGGGATGCTGACATTGACACACGGCTGATGAGTTTCACAGGGAACCATCAAAGCTTCTTATCCACGTGGGCACAAATGATGTTTGTCTCAGGCGATCTAGAATCGTTAAGCGCGGCATCATCTTGTGTTTCACAAGCCCTGGAAAATATGAGAGTAAACAGTCTTCTCAGGTCTACTGGCTCTCCAAATGGGAGTGTGGATTATTGGCAGCAGGAGCTTTTCCTCAAATCGTAGGCTGCATTCATGGTGGTCCGACAAGCAATCTGAGCTCCGCCGGAGACGCCCTCCTGTTTTTCACCAACTTACAGCACGAGCTGAACTTTGACAGCTATCACCGACTGTCTGTGTACAGCTCGCACACTTCTGAGCCTCCGAAGACCCCCAACCTGTGAGTCAGCCCTTGTTTCCATGGCAACTCCTCTCGTGCCACCCTCTCATGGTGTGGCATCCAGCTTCTTCTGCCAGTCCTGTATAATAACCCTGTTTATTCCACTCAGACTGTGGCACGTATTGTGCGCCATGCTGGTGCAGTGATTCCCTGACACACAAGTGGAATGGCTCCACCTTTGTCAAACAAGTCCGCCCAGCCCTCACTACCGATCCCAGAATCAATTGCGTTTCTATTAATGACCTCGCTCACATTCCTGCTACTACAGGGGCAAATAGGACGACTGGGGTGAAAACATCCAGTTACCATGTAATCGCTTGATTTTAAATCACAGTATGGCTCATTTTATAATTAATTTTCGCTTTATTTGACTCAAACCCAACAACAGCCCTACAGAGGTATGAGCTCACAAAGTCAATAACAGATGGTGAAATAGATCTAAAAGGATAGAGTGATCACAGGGGGGACAGAAAAAGAAGAGCGAGTGAACAAGCCAGATATTTTAAAAGTAACTCAATCTGCATTTTTCTCTGTGCCAAAAACAGTTTAAGTATCTTGCTCTGGAGCCGTGTAGCACAAACATGTTACAGTAACAGCGATTTTGCCAAACACTCGCTGAAGTCCCTTTGCCCTTCCACTTGACCTTTCAGATACACTTACAATGAATCATCACTTGCGACTGAAAATATTAACCGGCTGACGCAAGCCTCAGATAAAGCACATTTGCAGCATACTAGGGCTACTATGAATGACATTAGCCACTTGAAAAACTACACATTTCATATTTGATAAACAAAAGGCAGTTTTAAAAGGATATGAAAGTGAAATGTGCAAAAATTTAGCTCACTGACGTCTTTGCATTATTTATATCTGCATAATCTGAAATGTCATCATCTGTTTGGTTTTGTGTCATTAGGTTTTGTTTTTCATCACTGTGAAAGTGATGAACAGAATCAAGCAAGCGGTGGCAAATGTTCCTCTCTGAAGTGCTCAGCCCTGTTTAGCAGCAGTCACGTCTGTAAATTTGCTTACCACTACCGATATGTGACATCTTCATTCACCATTTCACTGCTGACTGATTAGCTCTTCAATATAATTTACAGATTATGTGCCAGGTTAACTCCGGTCAAGTCAATTGTTTTGCATCCATCCTACTGACTGACAGTAACTTCCCTTTGACTGAAGTCGATCCTCTTCTCTCTGTTTGACCACTACAGAAGTAGTGGTCTTATGTAGAAATAATACAGCAAAGTCAAGAGGAACTTGTTACCAACCACCTAACACTTCCTGCTCAATGTATGGCTGAACCCATAGCTCATATTTTCAGTGAATGTGTTGGTGCCTGCAGAAACATCAGGGCATTGTCTCCTCCCACAGAAAACCTGTGATACTAAAGGTTTAAACAACTGCTACTGCATCCAAAACCTCTGCTGCCCTGGCAAAAATATTTCAATTATTTATCAATTGCCAGCTCAATGTATTCCCAGGACATTTCTAACTAAGAAATTTTATGACCTTATATTATTCTGGCTTAAGCCAAGCCCTGATACGCTCATAAATATATCAGCTGCTAATAGCTAGACTAACTGTGAGGCAATAAAAGGAAGGATATTATGAAAAGCTGGAGACAACACCCAGCACTGTGAAGATGTCTCTTAGTTTTTCAGAGGCTTTCAGTGCAGTTTATTGTATTCTGATATTAAAAAAAAAAAACTTGCATGGCTTTAGCTTTTGGTCTGGCGATGCTCTGATTGTCCTGATTTAAAAAAAAAAGTGCAACTGGGAGAGGATTAAAAAAAAAGTACATCAATGAAAGGAATTTAGAGTAATTTAATAAATATCTTGAAATGCATTTTACAATTTTTTGTCCTTAATTGGTCCAATGCTGATCTCTCCAAATGCTGATGGCATGCTAAATAGACGGGGCCATGTCCTAAAATGAGCTATAGTGTTTTAACAGATCATCAAATGTGGCTGAAAAAGCCTCAGACCAAAGAAGATTAAATCTGACCATCTGTATTTAAACACCACAGTTGTATTAACAAAGACAAAAAAAAAAAAAAACAGTGTTGGACTACCAAGGCAGCTCAGTACATTTATATCATTTAAAGCTGCACTTCCCAGAATCACCCAAGGTTGATTCAAGTGAGAACTGTTTAGACTCAGTTTACGAAAAAAAAAAAAAAATTGAATAAGCACATAATCTATGAAAAAGTCCAGTCCATGATGAGAACCACATAGACCATCAAATTACATGCTTATTCCACATTTTGTGTCAGATGAGTCTGACTTTTGCATGTTTACACCAATAAAATGTTGGGTTGTTTATTTACCTGGATGCTACATGAGGCCATATGCTGTGCTCCCCTGGCCTGCTATTCCCCTTCCATTCACTTTCATAGTGTACTGATACTTTTAGTGCATAAATGAACACCGACAAAGAGGATTATGCCTATATGTATACATAACAAGTCACAGTGCCCATTTTTAGAGGAAATTAAGCATTGGAAAGAAAATCTGGCAGCTGGCATCTACAGGAAATGTCTGCACAGAAACAGTAACCTTGCGCCAGTAAGAAACAACCTAATAGTACTGTGACATATAATTGTAATAATGTCAAAAAAATATATATATAGGTACCAGCACTTTTTGTTTCTTTTAAATTGGCATAATCTGCTTTGCTTGTGTTTGTTAATACACCAATAGTTTTATTTTGGTACACTATGGAAGTGAATGGAGGGACAGTATAGAGCAACTAATGAGGAAATTTCACCACCATGATGACTCACATAATCGCAGCTAACTATACAACATCATGAGGTAGGCAGTTTTCTGGAAAAGGTAAACAAACAAAAAAAAAAGCCAGAATTTGACAATGCAGCCCTCTTCCTGCAGCTCTCCCGACTCCCCTCTCTCTCCTAAGCCCCTCCCACCAGGCGAACACGGGCATGTGCCAGGAAATGTCAAGGCGAGAATCATGAAACTTCTCATAGCTGCTAATCTATCCGTGTAAAAAAAAAAAAAAATCATTGAATCTCTTCGTTTCGCAACCAAGCAGCCATTTTGAGCTGGTCTTGTTGATGTTTGGAAAATAAAAGAGGCACTAAAACAGGGGCAGGGCGGACGTGAATGACACCACAAAAAGCTGTCCACCCCAGCTTCTAACAAGTTTTTGTTGTTTTTAGTCTGACACTGGGTAACAGGACACAACAACCGTCCTCCCCCGCTATCTTTAAAATATGGAAGCAAATTGCCAGTCATAATGACCGTGTGCATTGAAGCATGAAGTTCATCTTTTGATCAGACACACACACACACACACGCTCCACTCCTCCAATCCCAAAGCGCACAAGGATCTCTCCGCTGACCCTCCGCATCGTGCGCTGACACCAGCACTGTGTGCGATGTGAACGGGGCTTGAACTGCGGACCTCAGACGATCCAAGCAACAGCTCTCCCACCGCTCGGATGGAAAATGTGCCTGTTGCCTGGGCTGGGAAGCAGGAGCCACTTCAATCTTTTTGTCCAAGCTGGCTTTGAAGAGGAGTTGCACAGAACCTGATGATCTGGCTGGTTATGTCATCTATCTATCAACTTCACCCTCTGAATGGCACCTAGTGTTTACGTAATCCATGCCTCCAGTGTCTCCAGGCTACAAAAATCCTCGTTTAGCCTCTCCTGCCTCTCATCCACACCGACTGAAGTGGATTTCCTAGGTGAAACCAATCAGACGTCGTTATTTTGACATGCATTCATGTGGTCAGCATTTTTGCATCCATTACAATAACGAACAGAATAAGACAATCATGTTGATTTGCTCCTCGGCCACAGGATCAGTCCAGGAGGGATTATATAAGACATGCAGCTGACGGATTTAACCGCTCTCCAGGACTTTTTCAAGATTTGGAGCGGTCACTTGAGAGGCAGCCGCTCTCTGCTGATCGCCTCACGGTACCAGAAATTCAATAATGCATGGAGACAGTGGCCTTTAATCCGCTGTCTCAGTATTGAAAACACGGTTAACAGTGAGTGGCAAGTAACGATTAGAGTATTGTGCCCTCACGTGTTGTCGGTGACGTGTGATGAGCTAGGTTTTATTCCAGGAAATCAATTGCCTTGTGTGCTAAGCTCCTGTGTTAATCAGAAGTGATGACGGTGCTGGATTCTTGATATTCTTACCCCAGCCAAACCTAATGGTCTGCTGCAAAACCTGGACAAAAAAGGAAAATGCAAATCTGAAAAGACACGTTGCAGTGGTAAAAATAGGATTCTGTGTTGTTGTATACCGCAGCTTCGCAAACGTTCCCTCACTTTTTTTGTCGTTTCTGCCGTGATCTCAGTGCTTTGAAGGCCATGACCGCCCAGGGTAGGTGTTTGGCTCAATGAAGGTTAATGAGGTCTCCATCCGGTTTGATAAATACGTCCAGGACAAGGTTAATGGGCCGCTGGTGTACGGCGTCAGGACACACAAATGCAGCTGAAGTCAGAGGCACGTCATATTAAACACACACCGTTTATAGGGGAGGTTACGCTCTCTTAGCATGTTTTGCCCCCGCTGGTTTGAGGCTGCGTCCTGCGCAACAGGAAGTGATGACTGACTTTTTAACCCAGAGAGGATGAGTGTCGTCATCGTAGCTCTGCTTGTTACTTAATGCTTCTTTACACTGCAGCATGAGTGAGCAGACTCTAGATTCACCATCATAACTCACTCCAACTTAAAGAAAAACGCTGGCGTAATTTTAGGTGTTTCACTGCAAAAAAATAAAATAAATAAAAAATAAAATCAGCATCGTAACAACTCATATAGTCTCACATCCAGTGTTGAAATCTGCCGGCGGGATGAGAGAATCCCATTTTTTTCTAATGCTAATCAATTTGTTTTCTTGAATCAAGTGTTATTTTCTTAATCCGAGTTGGCTGATCTGCCTAATTCTGCCTTGTTTCAACATATTTACACTTAGAAAAAGTCTTGAAACATGTGAAACTGTATTGGAAGTGGGATTATCTCATCCCATCTCTTTTTTTTTTGCTTTCATCATCATCATATCAGTGTTTTTGCCATAGTCAGAGGCTGCTATAGTGCATGAAAAAATTAAGCTGCCGCAGGTTTTGCTTACCTCTGGAGAGTTATATGATCCTGTTTCTTTCAAAAAAATACACAAAAAACGGCTCAGACATCCTGCTGCATTGACTAATACATTATGTTGAACAGCATGTGCTGTGCATTGCAGTGTTTCCTTACATGACTTTATCACACAGCTAATTACTGGGTTTAATGGGGGGGCTATTTTCACTTTTTCCATTACTATGCGCTGTTAGTTCCGGTGGCAGCGAGGAGGCAAAACAAAACTTAAAGCGGAGTGGGAGGCAAACGAGCTCAATGATCTCTTCACTTTCGATTTAGGCAGAATGGAACTGCTTTCGACTGGGTTGCAACTGCAGTGGCTGTGGCTTTTTAGTCATGTAGGGGGGAAAAAATACAACACACATGCCTTTTTAAATGACAGCTTGTGTTAGTTAAGGCAGTGGTGTATCTCAGTGAGCTGTTTGTAATGTGTTTCAAAGTGTTTTTGAAGTCAGTCGGAGCCTATGACCTCCTGCAGGTCACACAAACCTGCACTGTGGAGGTTCAGACTCTTCATAGGCATGAATAGCAACAGCAAAAAAAAAGAAAAAGTTAAATTACACTAGTGTTTTCCTTTAACCTTTGACTCAGCTGCTTCGATCAAACTTCATGCCACTTTTCTCAGCGGTGTCTTTCGGTATTTACGGGTAAATGAAAGATGGCGTCCTGACATAAAAGGCTGCGATTTGATTTGTATTCCCTCCAGGTGAAAGCTGTGTGAAAATCGACTTAACAGCTTTCCACGGGCAGCCATTAGACGTGATCAATGACAAATGTTGCGCTCCTCATGCGGCCTTATCAACTCTATCACATCAAATTTAAGAAAACAAGGTTTCCCGCGAGTGTGCAGACTCCCAGGTTATTGATACACTCATTTCTCTGTCGTCAAAGAAGATTCAGTTTATTAAAGTGCACACCTTATGCTAACATATTTGGCAAGTGTGTTCTCTGCTGTTTTTTTTTCTTTCATTCTTTTTTTTCCGGACTCCCTTGGTGGTAGGATACCCTCAGATGGAGCAATTGGCAGATTATTATGGCAGTTTAAGATACAGCCGCATGCATGTAGTGAAAATATTAAAGGGGTAGTAAACATGTGTATTAAGTTGGGCATCCTGTTAGAAAATCCCTTTAAGCTTTCTATTACACATGTCCCTGCCCTTCTGTAGTTAAAAGCTGATTCTTCACCGTGAGGACTAAATCATCTCCTGACAGTGATTGATTTGGGGGAAATTCAAAGCCAGTGTCACGCTTAATATTGTTATTGTCATCGATCCCACGCATTACATACAGCATGATGTAACTGTTTGCAGTGCCTTTTAAGAAAGTAACTGTGCATTATTGTGCCCGGGCTTGATTCACACAATGAGTTCATTCTAATGCTTAACATTTCCTCTAAGCATCCTCAGCCCAATCCCCCTGCGCCCCCCCCCTTCTTTCCCACACTGCGGACAGCGAACTGGGCCAAGTCCAGCGGCAGCTAAGTGGTTAGCACTGCAGCACTCTCTTTTTGTAATGTGTTTTTATCTCCCTTTTTCATTCAAACAGTTTGCAAATGTCAGTCTGAGTTATTGGTCTCCAAAGACGTATAAGCCTGGCTCCCCGGCACCTGTGCTCAATAGACTGACGTTAAAGAGAGGAGATGTGCCAAGGTGGCAGGGGGAAGGGGGGGGTAGATTTCAGGAAGCGCAAAAATTTCAGCCACAATATGTGGACAAAATGGCAATCTTGCTAACAAGTGAGACGGCCATTTTCATCACACATCACCGTGAAGTGCTCCATGTTATCCTTTCTGTTTTTAAAATTTTTTTAATAATCATTCATGTCCTTGCTGTATCAGAAATACTACACACCTCTGTTGCCGCAAAGGCTTCTTGCATACCACAACTAAGGCTCAGATGGATTACTCAGTTCTGAGGGCATTGGGTCCATATCTGCCTTTTTTAAAAATATCCGATATCGGTATTTCCTTGAAAAATGTTGCCTAGCTCTTTTTAAAAAGATTTTCTATCTTGTCATTTTATTTTGCATTTGCAATGCTCTTTGTTCATCTTGTTTATTCAAACTAGGACAGGTCAGGATATCAACATTGTGTCAATACTGTGACATGAGAAAAGGTATCATCTCGAATTTCGGATATCATAATATCGTAATATGGCATATGTGTTGTGTTTTACTGGTTTTAAAGGCTGCATTACAGTAAAGGGAGGCAGTTTTTTTTTTTTTTAACTTACCTGACCTGTTCTTGCTCTTCTTTTATTTTCCTTTACCCACTAGGCATTACTGATTATCAAAAATCTCATTGAGCAAATATTTTGTGAATTTTGTAATTTTGTCATCCCCGTAATCACAAAAATAGCGATATTGAGATATTTGGTCAAAAATATTGTGATTGCTATATTTGATTTTGTCCAAATCACTGAGCCCTAACTCAAATATTTCATCACAAAGAGATTTACTAACAGTTTTTGTGTTTATTTTTTGCACAGTAAAGTTCAAATTTGAAGATATTGAATACCAACACAAAGCATCAGCCGTCTGCAGCCTCAGGTTGGAAAAAATCATAAGCAGTGTCTGTGTTAAAACCCCCTGTATCGATCGAACCCTAATCACAGCCGTTAGAGTCACTCTGACGCTTGCTTTTTAAACGCTCACTCTAACAATGTTGTCAAAACACTACATGGCTACGCTGATGAATGGCAGCGAGATTGCAGCTAAACCACAGCAGCAATTTACACCTTTCCTCTCTCATTTCTCTTGTGTGAGTCGCCGCTTCATACCATGCTGCATGCAGACTGGGAGCTATGAGCAGTGCTTATCTTTAATGAAACGCCATAATGAGTTGTTTTCTTCACGTAGCACTTCGTCACACGGCTCCCCAAAAAAAAAAAAATAAATAAAAATCTATCTTCGCTCTTCCGTTTACCCAAAAACCGGCTGGTAAGCATTCCCTATTTGGATTAAGGGGTACGACTCAGCTGTTAAAGCTTTAATGCCTCTTTCTGTGACGGGACAAATGAGCGGGGCAGAGTGCTGTCTCTGCAGAGGTGCAGCTCTGGTGGGGCACCTCTCTCTGTTGGTGTGTGTTGCCTGTAGAGGTCAGGTCTGCCTTCGGGCTGTGCACGCAGGACGAAACGTCTTCAGCACACAATGAAATACCTTCAGGTTTTGAAGGAGAGCTGCCCTCCCTAAAATTTCCCCTTCAAAAATTGAAAATATGTCTGTCCTCATGAATAATGAATGAGGCCAGGGGAAGAGGGGTGAGGGTTAGACAGTTGTTAATTATTCATTGGTGGGTTGCTCCCTTGTCCGCTCCCTAACCATTGGGGATGTGGACAACACACACACACACACACACACAAAACAGCCACTATTTGTATCTAAGTCTGTGCCCCAGCTTTTGTTTGTGCGACTCAGCTCATACATACATACATGCTGTGGATCATTCATGGTTTCCGCTACCTCAACTGTAATTTCAGTGGTATCTGGTGCGGTTTCAGTTCTTTTGTGAGTGTCTGGGAAGCGAGCCACTGAAAACGTGGAATCAGAAGTACAAATATGAACGTGTCACAGCTGAGCACATGTACGCAACGTTTTGTGTCATCCTCTCATCGGTGCACGCACGCCACAAAGAGGAAGTACACTCAAAGAGCTCCTTCTATAGCATTGTCTCTATCGGCCCTTACTTCCTCTTGTATTGAAGCAAGCAACCTTAAACTGACTCACTCTCCCAAATGAACGCTTTGATAACATTGTTTTTGATTAAAAAAAATATATATATATTGTGTGCCATTTCTCTACAACTGGAGAAAACACCTCACGCCATTGTTTGGTGTTTTACTTGCCATGACACACCATGTGCTGAGCAGCACGCCACAAGCTTCCTGTGTATCTGAAAATTCACCTTTGTTTTTTTTTGTGTTTGTTTTTTTTGTGGCACGGCGTGCACACGTGACCGAGCGCCAGACAGAAAAAAAGCATAAGAACTAGAAAATGCGAGAGAAGGTTTCAGTAAATGCGTCTGTGTGCGGCTTTGCTGACTGCATGAAACAGCGTCAAAGCCTCAGAGACGCGGCGCGGCGTCCACCGTGACAGGAAGAACAGCTGTCCCTCTGCGTCAGCCCCGTGCACGTCTTGTCTGTGTGCGTGTGTGTGTGTGTGTGTTTACGCCTGTGTGTGCGTGTTTGTGTGTGACAGAGGAAAGGAACTGACCCTCGGCTCTGTCACTGTATCTGTTATGTTGAGCTGAGCGGGTTCAGTGTTATTTCTGTCTCATCTCTGCGACCAGCTTTGAGGGAGAGGAAACGAGATTGCCCAACGATTGCCATAATAGCGTTCTGAACTGTTACCCTACCTTGTCCGCCCGCAGAGGAAGAGACACTGACCTCCCTCGCTTCCTCACCGTGCCTATTGTCCACTGAAATGCAGCCTAGTGCCCGTGAAATGGCTGCACCACCCACCCACACACACACACACGCGCACACACACACTCTCTCTCTCTCATCTCCACCTCTTCTGCTGAAATTCTTCTGTCTATAGGCGCAAATCCGTGAAAGCCTGGCACAGATGTCTTCAGGTACAATATGCTCAATAAGTGGAGCAAGAAGTTGGTGAAGGCACCTTCTAAAACTGCTGTCATCGCAACCGACACCGGCTCCAAGGTCCATCACATCAGTGACGTTCATGGACACAAACTCCGATCACCGTTTAGAGAAATAACGCAGAATCTCTTAGAGACGGTTGCAGGCGTAAGTCACCGGAGAAGTCACGCATCTGTCCTACTTATGTGCTGCAGCAACTGCCGTTTTTCCCTCAAATGTTGCAAGGTACAAGTGACGAAAAATCAGATCTCCTAAACGACAACAGTACTTGTGATGGCTGAAAAGTAAAAATCGGTCATGAAGAATTCCTTTGAGGAGGAAGCAAATGTACAGCAGTTTTGTCATGCTGTATTCAATACATGCAGCTAAGAGCGGGACCTCTTCCAAAGCAACAGGGAGCTAAGTCGTATAACAAATACATCATTTTGGTTGCTATTAGTATGGATATAAAGACTGTAACCTCAAACATGACCCCTCTCTTGATATTTTATTCTCAACTGCTATTGCCAGCCCTTTTTGCATTTCATTGTGCTTCCATGATGGTCTCAGCTGCATTTGGCTCTACACTTCACTGGCATACCATGAGGAAGATGGTTGGTAGATTAATGTAACTGAAGTAGGTGGTAAACAGCAGCACCTAGTTCACAAAATCCAGGTACAAATATTGAAAACTAGCTTATAACTGACAAAAATCCTGCAACACATTAGATTTGTGTGTTTAAAACTCCATCAAATCAAACCCGCCTGTCTGAACTTTAACCTCATGTCGTATCTCTTGTGTCACTTCGCATTAAAAACACTGATGGGCAATTTTGGAAGCAAAATATGAGGGGAAAAAAAATATCACATCTGATCAGATATTTTTTTGGAAGCCGACTGCACATCTGTACACTGCAGGCGAACACCTTTGCTGAGGGACGAGCGCTCGCTGCTGTTTATAGCAGGCCCGGCCTCTCCCCCGTGCCTGGTGGCCTTGTGTCATCTACTCCGGTTGCTCTGCACCTTCTGACCTACATAGAAACGTGCGGTTCACAAAATCCACACGGCAGCATGCTAACCATGCCGGAGGATGCAGATCTCCGTTGATTTAGCCTCTTTAACTCTTATTATTGTATCTCTGTGAGCTGAGACTGCGGAGAATAAGTCCTCCAGCTCCGCGGCTTCTGGTTGATTTCCAAGTAAAGAGCACAGTGTGGCATCAGGAGGCTTAATGTGAATTAAATCTTGCATGGAATGATGCATTGACCCATTACCTGTGCATTTTTAAAGTCTGCCTGGAGCCAGCACCAACAATTTCTCTGACACTGTTTTTTTTTTTTCTTACGACGCTATAAAAATTGAGTTTCCAAGACACATAACTGCAGGGCACATATTTGTCTTGCATTGATACTAATGACGAAGAATAAAGGAAGTGTAACAGGACTTCATTTTAAAGGTGGCAA
>OMLB01019108.1:0-10348 GCA_900302555.1 Myripristis jacobus
GGGTGGGAGACGGAGAGAAAGCAGCTTCGACACAGAAGCTCCAGCCATCAGGCAGGGGTGCAGCATCTGCATCCGTAAGGACCGCAGCGGCCGTCCCCTCCTTTCAACCTTTACACTGCTCATCAGACCTAATATTCCTCTGACCACGCCGACGCCTTCTGTCTTTGTTCTGATCTCCGCTCCGGCCATTTTACGATCCGAAAGATTCGTCCACGGTCTCTGACAGCAGACTTCACACGGGACAATTTGAATTTTTGAAGGAAATCTGTCAACCGGTTTAAAATGAGGTGGTTGGGGTAAGCATGTCTTGCTCTGATGGGACTGCTTGCACTCATTCCCTTCAAATAAGAGTCCTCTGAATGAGAACATCTTGAGGAGGCTCTGTGGTATCTCTATGAAACACAGCTGACATTTCTATCTCTTCTGTCTTCCCCAGCAAAACACATTTCAGTGGGTTTAGCTGGAGCAGAGTAGATGCCTTCATGTGGCCTTGCACATATCTTTCAATTCATCCCTATCCTTGCTCTCTCTCTCTCTCTCTCTAGCCATCTATTGATCTATTAATTTCTTATCCTCTTCCTGAGAACAACCTCTGTCACAGGACTTGTACGTCAAACACCCACATCTACCCAGCCCGACCTGGCCTAGTGCAGCCCAGCCCATCCCAGCCCCCATCCTGGCTGCTAGGTGGGGAGGGCTGGTGCTGCATCATCACCCAGCCGGCCAGCCCTCTGTCTCAGCCTTGGCACAATCTGAGAGAGCCACTACTGAAGATTTATCACCCAGAGCTGTCAGGGGACACGCCAATGGAGAGCAGCCTTCCTCCACAGTCATTTCTCCCCATTGTGCCCCTCCCTGCAGGAGACAGACTGACATAACCAGAACCGAGCTGCCGGCTCTCAGTGACAAAGACGTACGGAGTGCTGTTCTTCCATCAAGGTCACCACCTGATCTGACGTCACGGCTAGGCGAGCAGCCAGAACCAAAGCAGCATCCGCTCCCTTTGGCATTCGAATGAGACTAGCTTGAGGGCCATAATTAGATTTGCCTGTAACTGAAAGCTGACAGGGCTAGCGGAGGCTTGGGGAACAGTTAGATTGAATCGTGAGCAGAAAAAAAAAACAAAAAACAGTTCCACAAAGAAGCTTGCATGGTGCCACCTGCATCCATGACAATAAAACATGGGCATGTGTGGGGAAAAGGACAGTGAACTAAGTATTAGTGACTGAGGGTAATGTATCAACAGTCCCACCTATCACTGGGTATGTTTTCCACATTTCATCGACTGAATCGTGTTTCCTTGTGCACTGGACTGGTGTGTTACATAACCGCCAGCATGCACTTTATAAAGAGAACGAGGTATGAGACAGAGACAGACTGATGGAGAGGGAGAAACACAGAAAGAGATATTGTGCTCCTACACACATGTGCACCCACCAGTGCATGCATAAACATACACTTACTTATTTATGGTGCTTACAGCGTGCGCGCGCACACACACACACACACACGCGCACACACACACACACATTTGAGACCAACCTGTTCAGCTAATAATGATGACTTAACTGATTATAACACCCTGTCTTTATCAGCTAACTGTATTTTAAGGAACACTGTGTGCACCAACAGTGTTATACAATACCATCCACATCAACAGTATTTTGTAATGACATAAAAATACAAAACTGTTCAATGCAGAGGTGTTTAGAGGTGAGATATTTGACTGGAATAGACCATTCTGAAGTAGAACACCAAAATGCTAAAAAAAAAAAAAGAAAAAAAAAAGAAGCATCATTTGTTTAAAAATGCATAATAAAAACATATATACTGTCAATTATGGCTACACCATCAAACTAACAAATATTATACCAGAAAATTTCAGCCATACTGACTCGTCCTGTCATCAACAGACTGGTGTAAACTGCCTTTGCCACACTGTGCGTCTTAATTTATGTTCAGGTAAACGACAGCCATTTTAAGAGAGCATCCATTCCTCTTTTATAAACTCTGGGTGAAACATTAGGGTTGCTAAATATTTTTAAGTGCACAGGGTTACTATATTGATGGGTCAGATTTGGCAGAAGGCAGCACTGTAAATTTATGGAAAGAATTCAACTTTCCAGTGCAACTATTTTACCCAGTAAAGTATGTATAAGTAATGGCTTTTGTATCTTCAGACATTTATTTCAGGGCTATTTCAACTAAAAGAAGAAGCAGGAATATTAGTGAAACAAATACTGTCTCCTCTAACTGCTAAATACTGTTTCATCTCCATGATGCAACATGTCACTGTATTCTTGGTAAGATAGATTACATCTGGCCTAATAAACTGTCTGTTGTAAACTGAACCATAGCAAAGCTTTAAATCTACATTTGCTGACATGTATACATAGAGGATATTCAGAGATCACTTTCAAGGTCACACACCAGAGCAAAGCAGCCAACCTCACTGCGAGTTCCAGACATGCTAGAGACCCAGGAGAGAGACCTGTCTCCTTTAAGACAACCAGAGTCCTCTCAGCCTGCTGCTGTTTTTCTCTCCTGCCGGATTAATTTTTGAACAATTAGAAAAGTCTGTCATGTGGAACAACAGTGTTTCAACAGTTCCTGCCTCTGACCTTTTCCCCAAAGCCCTGCGAGCCATCAGAGACATGGCACGGCCCACTCAACAAGTCAAGTGCTCAACTCTTTTGCTCCCCGAAGGCCTTCAATGAGGGAAACGTAATTACATTCTGAAACCTAATCATGCAATTAAAATAACGGTAAACCTGGCATACCTGGAAGTCAGCTAGCAAAAACCCTACACAAATTGCAATGACAGACAGTGGTGAGGACCTTTTTTAGTGTAAATTCCAGCTATTTTGTATAACTCACCCTGATATCATATAATTACTCATCTGGTGATAATTACATAAAGCATTAAAATGTGTGTTATGGTCTGACAGATATACCATTTTTTACTGGCCTAAATATCTGGCCTAAATATCAGGTGGCTCACATTCTGTAAGAAACCTAATCATCAAATCAGTATCTATTTTTTCTTCAAATCTACCGTAATAATAAGTGAGTGAAATGAGAAAATACAACGAAATCACCCAGTATATTAAAATGTTTCCTCCTCTAAGTCAATTTTGGTATCAGATGTGAATTACAGCCGCTTTGTGGAAAAAATGCACTAAATAATGAACTTGGCATCTCACAAGTCCAATGCACTCCTGTCAGTGACCTGGTGGGTCCACTGATTAATGTTTGATTTCCTTGTACTTTAAATGTAAACAGCCTGGATGAGAGTGACTTTGGGCTTTTCGGAGGTGACAAAAGCACATCGCTGCAAAGGAAAGGGGTGCGCGTGATTTAAAACACAAGACAAAACAAAAACAAAACAAGACAAAATGAGACCATCACTGCAAACCAAAATGTGGCACAATAATCATTTTCTCTTGATTATCTTGTTTTCATTCATGACTTTGGCTTCAATTGTTGGAAGTCAAAATCATGATTGAAAATAAAACTGGATTAATCACTCAGCCCTAATTCATACTCTACTGAACATGTGTTCTTTTGAAGCATGAATATGTCCCATGTCCAAATCTCAAAACCACACCTCACCTGACTTTGCTATGAAAACCACAGCGCTGAAAACTGTTTAAGATTGGTAAAACAGGTCAGGCACAAGAGTTTATCAGTAGTTATGCTGATCCAATGTGATCATACTTTGGATTCAGCTCACCTGGATTGTTGACTATAAATTAAAATACGTTTTCAGAGTAATTTAGGATTTGTGACACCTGAGGAAGAGTGACAAATAATCAGAAAACCCCTTTGGCTTGTACACTTCTGTTCAATAGCTGTTGATAATCATGTGTGTGTGTGTGAGTGTGTGTGGCAGGTAGGCCGTAAACTGTCAGCAGGGTCTGGCAAACCGCTTCATTACACAAAATGATTTGACCAGCAGTGATGTCAGGAATGGGCGGGGCTTATCAAACTCACTTTCTGAGAATTCAGGTAGTATGGGTCCAGGTCCTCCAGTGGTACCGCCACCATTCCTGGAGGGATGTCCCCGTAGATGTAGGGCAGGCTCTTCCCAGCCTCCAGGTCGCTGTTGGGCTTGGGCTTGTTCTCGTCATCGTCGTCACGGTAACTGCTGTCCTGCTTGGGCGGCTTCTTGTTCTTCTCCTCATTGATGCGCTGCTCGAGGCCCGCCAAAGATTCCACAGTAAATTTCTTGAAGCTGTCAGGTCCTGGCGGTGCAAGAAGGGGTGCAGCCATGTTTTCATCCTGCAGCTACTTGGTCTTTAGGTTTGTACCATCCACGGTAGCCAGCTCTGGAGGTGACAGAGGATGGAGAGAGGAGAAAGGTCAGCCCACAAAAGGAGTCCATAAATCTATGTTATAGCACTCAGTACAGTGTGATTATATGAATTGGGCACATGGCTTCCAAATATCTTTTAAACAGAGACTTCTGATGATCATAACAAACTTTTTTTTTCATCTGTTATTGTGAAACACTCTAAAGCTCTTTAACTGATGAGTGGGAAGGGGTTTAAAGCACATGAAACATCAGTAAGAAAGTTTCCAAGGCATCACAACACACACTCACTCATGCACAGAGCTGGTTATGATGTCATGAAGCTACAAAAAGGGTTTAAGTTAGAGAAACTACAACAGGGTCACTTTCAGAGAAGAAGAGATGAGAATTAGGCTACATGGGAAACTGTAGATAACCTTGAATTCTACAAAAACTGTGCCCTGAATGTTCCTGCTATGTTATATTATCAATTTATGTGATACACACATTTTACAATTTGCTGTGGAATGTGGAAATTTCACCTGACCTCTTTTTCTTATAAAGCCTTAATAATTCCTGTACCGTGCTAAAGAAAGCACCACATTTTTTTTTTTTTTTTTTGGATAAAGAATAGGTGACACATAACAAAACTATTGTAACAAAATACAACCAAGTACACTTCCTGAAGAGGCTTGGATCAACAGGGTATAGAAAATTAAAAAAAAAAAAAAATGCAACAACATTTGTAGGCCTGTCCACTAACACTCAGGTAAAGTGGGTACTGCAGACATGTTGTGGTATTCAATGACACACAGGAATGCTGAAACAATATTTCAACAATGTGCCTCTAATATTAGCTGCACATGAATATGTAATCACCACCAGTGTTCAGGCATTTTTTCTCACCTTTTATCAATAGCTGCACGTATAAAAATAACAGTAATCTTGAAGAACCCTATTTATTTTCTTTATATAGGTATAATTTTCAGACCAACAGAGGAAAAATGACAGTGTTTATAAACTCAAGAGGGCAGATCACTGCCATAAACTACAATTATTACAGGACTGTGAAATATCAGTGTAAGGCTAAGAGCTTCTGCTTTGTGTTGTCTATCATTTCAGCTCCAGGAAGTCCCTTAGACACGGAGTTGCTTTTTCCTATCTCAGTTGAAGAGATAAGATAAACAGGCACATTAACAGGATGGAGGACAGAGGATCCATGTTGTATTAAATGTTCCAACCAGGACACGAACTGAACCAAACCACAGCTACACTCATTGCAAGTCTCACTTCTATGAATCTGAACGGCTGGCTGAATTAGTATGTCACTCCAATTCAGTGTCAGATACAGCATGTACAGTCAATATTACCTGGCTAGCTTTGATAGCTTAGCTACTGGGTGTCTGGTTAAGATTCAACAAATAAGGAGACTGGTTATTTTTATGAGAGGATTTGGGTAATGGGCAGTTAACTACAGGCTATCACTGTTGTGAATTCTAATTTCCCATGAAAATGGGTTTTTACCAGTTGAAACATACATAAAAAAGAAAAAATATATATCACACCATCTGATAATTTAATAAAGCCAGCATGTAAGCCATGTTTTGCAAAAGTGAAATTTACATCTCTCAGGCCTCTTCATTGTTTATGAGGTCAGAATAGTAAAATAACTATATATTAGTCATTAACAAAGGCTGAGTGCTAATATATTAGAGACTGCAGATATATGCCAAAATTTTCACCCATTTTACTTTAATTCAAAGTGGAAAATCATATATGTGCACACACATATATACATCACTTGGGTTTGAGTATTAGAGGGGAGAAAAGTGTTTTGTGCATTAATATTATCTCAGTTTATGACTTCTTGCTTCATAAATACATTGATAAGCTGATATTAGAGCCTTGAATGATTTTTATCCTTTTTGTTGATATACATTGTATTTTTTATGAGACAATATACCTTACAGAAACTAAAACAGCAAAGAAACATTGCAATTGACCCATATAAACAACATTCTTTGTTTTCGCCTGCCTAACTTTAATAGGTAACAACAATGATCAGCTGTGGTTTTCTGAAAGTTAAAATCTCTGACAACCACAATACGAAGACTTTATTCTTTTTTCGTTTCTTGTATAGTCATAAACATGCAGCCAGAAAAAAAGCCGCTTCACTTATGGCTGCATGGCTGAACAGACCAAATACACTTAGATGTGAAAGGGTATGATAGTTACATGACAACTGCTCGAGATGCACTACATTTCAGAGTCAAGGGACTATGACAGTTCTAGAGGAAGAAGAGTGAGCTGGGATGAAGAGTGAGGTTTTCAGGATGAGGTGTTCAGGGGGGCTCATCCAAACCTGAAAATGTAACCTGAACTGTGGGTATAAATATGATTTCAAAGTTCACATGAATGGAACAATTTACTTTTTGGTGTAATTTCACCAATGCACCCCGTTCCCTTATCCATTTCCTGTTTGCATTCCACTGTATTCCACCCTGGCCATTTATTTACATTAACATCTGTGTTTTGTTGTTTTACCTGAGGCTCTGTGTTTCCTGAGGGAACAGTTTGAATTTGCTGTTTGGAATGACTTTCTGACTTAACTGGAATAGTTTATCAGGCATCTGAATCACTGAGAGCTACAGCTCCTCTCCTGCACTCCTTGGATTTCTTGCATAACACATCCTAATTAAAAATGCTCACATGAGAAGCTGACACAACATGGTAGAGGCTTGCTCCCGTCTTTCCCGGTAGGAGCGTCCTTGTATGAGCAAAGACGTCTGCTTTAAAATGGACCCCGGTACCTTGCAGTCACCGACTGAGCCTTCTGCTGCCTGCTTACACGGGCGCTGTCCGTTTCAGCACCACACACACACACACACACACACACACACACACACACACGAGCCGGGGCCAAGACAGCAGCAGAAGAGGATCAAATGACAAACACCACACTCTCTCTCATGTCGGAGTCACATTACACCAGCAACACACAAACACGCACACACAGTCTACACGCACCCTCACCCTCAAAAAAAAAACGCACAATTTGCAGCAAGAAAGAATAATCCATTATCCAATCTGTACCAGTCCGTCCAGGTCGTCGTGTTTTCCGTCTAATCCAGGCTAAACGCAGCAGCTGTTTCCTCGGGCCTACCTGATAAGGTCCCCTCTCGACACCTAGGCCTATATCCTTCAATTCTGCAAGTGGAGGACGCCAGGCAGTGTTATGTCAAGGCAACACTCTTCTCATGGTGCCTCAGTCTCATGGCTTGCAGATTCTTTACAGCCAGGTTTGGCAGGGCAACCCCAGTTTTCACAGAGGAAGCATCCACATACTGGCATTTTTTCTCCCCTTCATCCTATTTTCATAGACGCAGCACGAAACAGCAGCTTGTTTACTCAACCTGCTGATGAAGGAGGTGGGCCTGAACGCAATTACACACCTCTTCCAATGGGCTAAAACGAATATTCATTTATAGAAAAGCCTTGTTTACCCCCAGCAAAAGGAGAAAGAGGTTATATTGCGCATGAAAGTGCCCCGCTACAATCAAACTGGCCAAACCAATTTACTGCAGTGGGTGGTTTCTATGTTGAAAATGTCACGCTGTGATTTGCAGCCGTGGATTTTATCAAAGACATACGTGATGTCACCAAACCATATTGATGGTGCAAATTGTTATTCCTAACTCTCCAAAAATGCGCCGATTGAGTGTTTTTTTTTTCTTTTTTCTAGGCTATTCTGTGCGTTTTGCGCGTAGCCTTAAAGGATCTGCACCACACCCGTGAAGCCATGTCGACTGCCAAATCAATATGGGCTATATCTGCACACATATATATACTAGACAGCAGCCTAATAACCGAGCACAATCCCCAATATGAACACAAAGCTATTAAAAAAATAATAATAAAAAAAAAAATAAGATGATCAGAGAACAGATAGGATAATGCCACACGAAAAGAACCAAAGAGGGGTGTAAATTTTTTTGGCTATTGATGATGGAGGGAGGAATAGGCTACTCACATAGCATCAGCCCCATTTTCGAAGCAATATGGTGTCTCATTCCGCAGTCCGGTGGATATAATAAGCCCAGAAGAATAACAATTATTTGGAGAAAAAAAATGTTTAGGTTGTTGCTATTTTGGACCGCGGCGGTCAAACGGCTCCCTACCTATAGCCTAGCCTGCGAGCCATTTTCTCCCGCAAGGTCTTATCAATGTCTTGAATGCGCTCCGAAAACATTAATCAAGCAATGCCTACCAATCGTGATCTATTGATTAATAAGTATTTTTGCCTCCTCCGATACAGACGGTGGATGCCCAGTCCGCGCAGGCACCCTCCTCTGTCCCCCCCCCAAAAAAGATGCAGGGCAGTGTGCTGCTCTGCGACATTTGTGCAAGGGTACCGACGAGCTGAAAATCCACCTCTACCGACAAACATACGCTCTTTTCACGGAGAAATGTAATTTACTTACTTTGTAAGCGTTACAATGAATCCAAAAAGGCGTTGCTGGACTGCAGATGTGGAAAAGATTGAGGAGAAACTGCGGTTGTCGCCATATTGTTGCTGGTATCTTCCCCCTCAGTGCGTGCAGTTTCCCTGCATAATTGATGACTCTCAGCAAAATGTAAGGGAGTGTCGGCAAGTGCGTTTCGTAAAATCATAGGTCATTTGGGCCTGAAGCCCATGAGCTCCAGTGTTTGGTTCACAAAATAGGACTTGATGGACTGCCAAATGATGAGCCTATATGAGACTCTGCGCACACAATCTGGCCAAGGTTTATCTGACCTGTGCTCAAATCGTATTGGCTCACTGAGCTCGGTGTACACAGTTTGTAGTGCAGGAATTTATTGATGAGGATTTATCATTTTTATCACTGACAACTTCACTTAAGACAACTGAATTTTCCCCTCCGCATTTAACATAAGATATGTTTAAACACACGTTTCATAACATTTGAAAATAGTAAAAAAAAAAAAAGTAGACGTATGGGTCTGTCCAAAATGTAATTGGTCATGTGGGCTAATTTACTTCAGTGAATGTGACTCTTCTTTTTGGTCATTTTTCTCATATATTTGGAAACGTATCTCGTCTCATCGTGAGGTTTGTGGACAACAGTGGACAACTGACTGGGCCTATTATAATTTCAACTAGCCCATAATATGAATCCTGTATGAATTTGACTGAACTCTGCAGTTTAGTAAGACAAATATACAAATGGTACCTTGTCCTGTCATGTATTTTTTTTTAACGTGGTTGTATTGCGTCCTTTAAATCTCCCCACGTAGTATAAGGCTTCCATATTAAATTGAACTGCATTGAAATAACTGAAAAAATAAAACGTTTTTGAAATAGGCTATATGAAATAAGTAAGTTATGGTGTAGACATAGCCGATAATGTAGGGAGATTACATATGAGCTTCTTTAATTTGATATAGTATTTAATTATAAACTCATACACAGCATTCCCACATAGTTAGTGAAGCATTACAGTAACAGGCTAAACTTACCTGACTACGTGAAGAAGCCGAGGGAACTTTCCGGTTAATTTTGGTTGCAAAACTCCTCTCAGAAGTTTAAAACTAAATGGATTATAGAGCACTTGTACTTTTTGTGACTGCACTGTGTGTGTTTTCACAGGTTTCGACACAAAACTGTGAGTAAAACCAAGGCACAAGACTAAACTAAACAAGCTAGCTAAGGCTAATGTAACTGCCGTTATTCAAAAACGCCATTTGAAGTGACCGTTACTGTTCCCCAACAGTAACGGTACACCGGTGTATTCAGCTGCTGTCACAACACGGTGTTAGCTTGGAAAAATGATGTGAAAACAGAGGTTTTGTCTGTTTGTTTTTTCCAGCTTGCGGGCAGCGGCACTTGGTGGGGCCTCCAGGCGGGTCCCGGATCGTCGGAGGCCGGGAGGCTCCGGAGGGGGCCTGGCCCTGGCAGGTCAGCATCCAGGTCCGGGGCATGCACCTCTGCGGCGGGGCGGTCCTTAGCCGGCTCTGGGTGCTCACCGCTGCACACTGCTTCAACACCAGGCCGTGAGA
>OMLB01019108.1:10368-25120 GCA_900302555.1 Myripristis jacobus
TAACACACACACACACACACACACACACACACACACACACACACACACACACACACACACACACACACACACACACACACACACACTAACTAACTAACTAACTGACGATGTATACTACAAGGGTGGAAGGTACTAATAACATTGCTGAAGTTATCATAATTTGATGGGGACAAGTGGGTAAACATGAAATGAATATCATGATCTGGTTTCAAGGTCCTGCACAAATTCTGTATGCATCAGTGTTTTATTGGGGTCAGTTTGACTCTAGGCTTTTTTAGCTGTATGAGACATATTAGAAATATCAGCATTGTACATTAATTTGTTTTAGGTGTTTTGGATGACTCTGAGGAACTATAACATGCCATTTACAATCTTCAATAACCTTCCGTGTACTTTAAGACCCTAACATAACCATACTTACAGTCGGGAGAGAACCACTGACAGTTAAAGTGAGATTTGGGAGGGAAAAACATTATTTGGGTATGTTTTACTTGAATGGTTATTCAGGTAGTCAACAAGACACATGAATTACCTGACACATAAACTTGGGTAACAGTTATTATGATAATAATTTTCTGTATCTTTAAATCATGACCCCAACTGATAAAAGATGTTAGTAAAACCGAAGGTAACATGAGGGTTAAGTATGCTTTTGCTTTGGCAGTGTGCTTAACTACATTTTAAATCACATCTGTTGCAAAGCACAAATTATGTTCAGTATTTAGTAATTTCTCCTTTTTCCCAATTGAACACTTTACATATTTTGAACTCTTTCCTCCCCCTTTTAGAATTGCAGTGGACAGATGACATGTTCTAGAAAGTAACTCGGTAACTTTTAAAAAAAAAAAAAAAGAGCTTCTTTTTAAACACAGTAGGATGCTTTAGTGTTCATGCCCATCTGACTAAAATGCACCCAGCCTACCTCACCTGGTATATTAAATGCTCACTCACTGGGACCCTAATATACCAATCAAGGGGGTATACTCTGTCTGTCTCCCTCTGTATGCATGTGTGTGTGTGTGTGTGTGTGTGTGTGTGTGTGCATCCATTGTAAGTCTGTAGCAACAAATAAATGAATGGTGGATACAATGGAAGTATAAATTACAAAGATGATGGTGGTGGTGGTGGTGGTGGTGGTGTGTGTGTTGTGGACATTCACTCACACACACGCACACACACACACACACACACACACACACACACACACACACACACACACACACACACACACA
The DNA here is from genome assembly GCA_900302555.1 of Myripristis jacobus. Lineage (NCBI taxonomy): Eukaryota > Metazoa > Chordata > Actinopteri > Holocentriformes > Holocentridae > Myripristis > Myripristis jacobus. The sequence continues at coordinate 11,601 of OMLB01019108.1, forward strand.
CACACACACACACAGTGGCGACTTTATTATTTATCCTCCTGTGCAGTCTAATGCAGTTCAATGCAACAGCTCTTCCATAAATTCTACCTTTTAACAAAGTTTATAATGTTTTGTTTTTGTTGACACTGTGGAGAATGTATACATTTAATTCTCTGTTCATTATTGAGGTTGTAGTTTGCAGAGGTCTTGTAGTGGACTACATTATATTGAGAGATGTTTCTAATTTTTTTGCCCTCCCTATTTATATAAATGAGGGGGACAGAATAGTTGAAACACCTCTCAATAAAATGCAGTCCAGAACAACAGCAGCACTAACTATGAGCTCAGTGCCAAAAACAGAATTGAATGAACACCTCTATTACTGTGATAAAAAGAAAACCTGAGCATTATAGGCATTATAAAAGTAAACTTTATGGCAGAACAGTTTTATTGGATTGTATTAGATTGTGCAGGTGGACCTAATAAAGGTTGCCACTGATTGCACATTAGAGAAGATAGTGGGTTGGCAAGTTTTAAGAGAAGAGAATAAACTGAAAACCACCAAGATTCAAAGTCATTAAATAGTTTAATTCATCCTTCTGGTGATTCACTGCGTGGTTGTTTGACTTGCAGGAGGATAAGCCAAAGGTACTTCAGGGTGGTGGCAGGAATCAGTGTTTTAACAGCACCAGGAAAACACTCCCAGACCCGCTTTGTCCATTCTCTCAAAACACACAAGAGCTTCGATGAAGCGACGATGAACAATGATGTGGCTCTTGTGCGCCTCAGTTCTCCGCTGCACTTCGATGACCATGTCCAGCCTATCTGCTCCGTGGAAAATGTGACCCACGAGTTCACCCTGAACCTCAGCCCCTGTTTCATCACCGGATGGGGGAGCACGTCATACAACGGTCGGTGTAAAACTCCAGCTCCTGTACGTGTTGACTCCATTGCACTATTATGAAATAAGTAGCTGCTGTTGGGTAGCGAGGTGGTATACTTATAGGGAAAACCGCTTCAATGGGAAGACCTGGATACATGGCCTGGTGCCAGCAAGTTGAAGTGTCTTTCAGCAAGACACTGAATTTCTATCTGGTTCTGCATCCTGCATTATGAGCTTCTTGTAGAAGGCAAATTTCCATGTTGGAATCGAAAAAGCATCACATTATTATTATTATTATGTCATGCTGCAACCTGGTGAGTGTTGTCTTCATGCCTCAGGGGAGAAGGCCGCCAGCTTGCAAGAAGCCGAGGTGGAGATCATCGATACACAAATGTGTAACCTGATCGACTGGTACAATGGCCTCATCACAGAAAACATGATCTGTGCCGGATTGGAAAGCGGGGCTGCTGATTCTTGTCAGGTGATTCTCATTAGGTCTGCAACTAAGTATTTGACCTTTTTAGTCACCAGAAGTTACCAGGACTCAAAGTGATTCTTAATATTGCTTAATAAATCTTAGAGGCAGTGAAAAAAACCTAAAACACCTAAAAAAAAACTAAAAAACTTTTTATTATAATAATATGAAACTAAGGAAAGCAGCCAATTGTAGAATTTGAGAAGCTGCAACCAGCAAATGTTTGGTATTTTTACATGATAAATGCCTTAAATGACTGATAAAAAATTGTAATCAATAAATGTTTTGAACTCACAGATGTGCATTCCTAGGCTGTATGAGTCTCATAAGTTGGCTGTGCCGGTTTCAGGGTGACAGCGGGGGCCCCCTGCAGTGCTACAGCGAAGACGAGCAGAGGTTCTACCTGGTGGGAGTGACCAGTTTTGGAGATGAGTGCGGACGGCCTCGAAGGCCCGGCGTGTACGCTCAAACCAGCAGGTTTACAGCCTGGCTGAGGAAAACTCAGGCAGGATCCATGTCCGCTGCACATTGCCCGGCCACCTTGGCTCTGCTCTCAGCTGTCGTTTTTGTGACACTCGTCTGAAAAATAGACAGACAGTGCGTCATCATTAAATATAATGGCAGACAGTTGAAAGGTTAAGATGTTGTCGTCCAAAAAAAAGCCACAGTGTCAGACTTTAACAAGTGGAACATGAGTGGACTCAAATTTTAAATTTTACAGTGCTAAGAGGCATTGAATTTGGCAAATTTACACAACACAATCCCAAGCAGTTGTAGCTTTCTGTAGCTCCTGCACTGTATAGAAAACAGGATAATTTACAGTGTTTTAGTCAAGTTTGAGGACAATTTTTATACTTTAGGTTAAAAAATTAATCTAAATAATTTGTTCATAGGGCATATCAGATTTTTTAAATGTATTTTTGGGATTAGCATTAGATAGTTAAGTGTTACATAGTTTAACAAAATTTGAAAAAAGATGAGAAGGATGAAAGCTATTATACTTTTAATATTATCAGAGTATATATGAGAACAAAGCATGTTTACCAGCTTTGCTCATATATATTTATACAGCCACAGAAACTAATACAGCAGGGAGATGTAGCCATAGAAATTGAATGGGTGTAGCCAAAACTGAGAGGAACAGGCCTGTGATGTCATCGTGGAGCTAAACCTCTTTAATTTTCAGGCGGAGGTAGATTGCCTGACACCTGGTGGACAGAAGTTGCCATTTATATTTTATGCAGCTGAATCCTGACGCTTCCAGAGAAATTTGCAAGAAAGAGCACAAGAAAATGTGACAAAGCCTTTTTTTATTTTACATGAGACACATCCAATGACAGTGTGACAGTGTTTTGTCAAGTAGGACATGAATGCATTTTCTGAGTTAGAAGTTATCGCACCATTGACTGTTTCAGAATGTCTTTGCTGCAGCTCGGCTATGCATAGTGTACAGACAGTTGTTGAGGTATACATTTTTGGGCCCTTGAGTTTTGTGTGAAAGATCCTAATTTCATTACCTCACCAGTACAATACATATTGTGCTTAGAATAAAGTTGGAGTTGAGAAGTATATGCCATTCTACACAAAACCACAACTTGAGATTTTAAATAAATAGAGAGAAGGAAACGGTGGGTATGTCAATTTGTAGCATCCATGTCAGTTTGTCCATGGACAGATTTTTGATCCCAGAATTGATGAAAATTTGATGATGCCTCACAAATTATATACAGAAATGAGCATGAGTCAAAGTATGAAAGTATTAGCACTGAAAATGAATGACCGAATGACTCGTTTTTTTCACACAAAAAAGGGCGACCAGGAAGAAATCTTCTACACCTTCTGTGTGATGACGTTGGAGGACTGAAGTCTGTCAGTATCACTTGTCGTCATATGAAACTCAAACTTTCCTGTATAGATAGCACCAGTGTCTATTGAAAAGGCTTGAAGGCCGGCGTGAAATTATAAACCTTTATTAAAACTTGGAGTGAAAAGTAGCAACAAAGCAATTACCACAAAATAGCTCAAAAGCTACGAGTTATTTATGAGTAATTCAACCTTGCCCAAAAAGACTGGCTTGCAAACATGTCAATGTCCGTCACTGAATGGAAATGTTGGTATAGCAATTTCTAGTATATCAAACTACTTATAAATCAAACCGATCGTTTGCAGAAGTTGTGCAGTTTCAAAGAAATATTGATAAAACCCCTATAAAATATATTAAGTTCCAATTTGGATGGAAAGAATTAAAATACAGTGGAGGCGACATTAAAAAAAATATGCAGATAACAAAGAAAGTTTGCATTCAGAACAAAAATGGTTCAATAGTTTGGGATCATTGTTTTGTGAAGGACAAACTTTGTTGAATAGCCGAATATCACTGTTAAACTGGATTAACACACTCACACTCCCAGGTGGACACACTCACACATGTAAAATGGTATTGGGAAAGTGCACATTGTTACTTCCTGCCAAAATAAGTTGAAATTGTTTTTTTTTTCTTCCTTTTTGCAATGTGATGCCATTAAATTAATGATGCAGAAAAATGCTGTCAAGTATGAAAGATCTGTCAAGTTTTATCAACAAAGTTCAATGTACACATTAACACAAGTAATACAGTATTTGACCTCTAAAATACAGTATACAGACAACATCCTTGTCTTTTATAACCTCCCTTTTCTTTTAAAGGAGGATTCTGCCATTTTTAACACATGGGCCTTTTACAACAGTTTGATTATTGTTAATTCCTAATTTGTAGATTTGTTTCAGTGTTACAGATAGAAACAATGGATTTAAATGGCATGATGAAATTAGAAAAAAAAAAAACATGACCATAAACTGAAAAGGACAAGACACCCCATCAAAACTGTGATACGAGTGTGGTGCCAATAATAATAAGCCGGTGTCTGATTCCACATGTCAAAAATGGTGGAATACTTCTTTAATTATGCTAATAGCACTGCCATAAATGAAGCCTTTAACCAAAAAATAAAAATACTGAAGTTCCACAGGTTTAATAAGGCAAGGTTTTGTCCTTATTCTTGATATCTACTTTTTAGAAATTCACCAGTCCATGATCACAAATGTCATGCTTCATGATGGTGCAAAATAAAGGCACTAACTTGCCTTCTGATAATCCACATTTACTTAATCAACTGTGATGCTAATATTAAATGAAAGATGCTCTTTGCTTTGCCATGGGAAACTACACAAAGACACGTACTGCAAGTTAGTGGTGGGGGCATTTCAGTTCAAGCCAGGAAACAGTGACTCATATTGTGTAACCCTGACAGCCATGCCTGAATATTTAGCCCATCAATGTCCTCGTGACCTCTTGTCACAGTATTTCCTACTGAATGCAACAGCATAGTAAATAAACAGGCTCACATGTCGACACTGATTGCACTGCCAATTAACATGCATACCTAAACAACGGTAGGTATAGCTTTGACTCACCTTCAATAGATTGATGTGTTTAAAATTTTGAAAATTCAATATTAGTACTATCACAGTAAGAACTATCTAATGAACCAACTCCTACTCACACAGTATATCAAGGACTTGTGTTTCTGTCCATCAAAGTAACATTACTTGTCTTTTATGCAGGCTGTATGCTCATGAAGCTAATCTTTATTTTCCCACAGCAACAAATAATTCAGCTGTACTGCAGAACGTTTTCAAACTGTGAATGCCAACGGCATACCTATTGACAAATATGCGATAGGTGGTGAAAGCCACGGTGCACCTGATAGAAAGGTAACATGTCAGCGCTGCCCACATGGGCTGCACATGCTGGTGGCACTTTAATACTGATGGGGATTTGCTTTGTGTGAAGCAGCAATCGTGGGGGGTGTCCCCGTGGAGGTGGGCTGGACAGGAAAATAACTTGGAGGTGCGAGGAGGTAAAGTGCATGGGGAAATATCCAGCGCCTCTCCCGTTCCAGGGTGCCACCCCTGCTTTCAAGAATGGCTGGTAAAAAAAAAAAAACACACACACAAGCAGAGAGGGCTGCATGGTACAGGCTTGGCTGAAAACCAAGGAATGAAAGGAGGTGAGAAATAAAAGTTTTTAAAATTATGCAATGTCTGGTAAAAAAAAAATATCATGGTTTGGAGCTGTGATGAGGAGGTGGGATGCCGAGAGTGGATGAAGACTACTTTCCTCCAGTTGAGAGAAGTGCATGCCCGCACAATCAAGAGGAGAAAAATCATTTTCCCCCAGTGGCAACCTCAGTGAACCTGGATTACAGTGATCCAGCAGAGTGAAGCAGTGAATGAACTGCCGTTTCCAAGAGGGGAGCACTTGCTCACTACAGTACTTTTACTGCACCCCCATCCCCACATCTGTGGTGTTTGTGTGTGTGTGACTGAGGTTTAACACTGGGGTCGCCCCAGTCCTTCTCCCGCTCATCTGTTCTCAGAGACTGGCTCAGTTTTCTGTTTTCATCAGTTGGCGGAGGGTCTTCACATGTTGTAGGCCACATAGATGGGATCCAGTTGGTCTGCCAGGAAGGAGTCTCGCAGGTGCATTCTCTGCTTCTCTCCTCTGGAGTTGATGGGGATGACCCCGGGGTCCACGATGACCACCACCCCCACGATGAGGTGGTGCTCCTCCAGGACCACATTGGTGACGAGGGGCACCAGGTCCAAGGCCTCCTGCTCCGAGCCACTCAGTTCAGCCACCACAACCAACAGGTTGGTCCATGTAAACACAGCACTGTGGAGCGAGAGAGGTTTTTAGCATAAATACATAGAATATAGAGTGGAAGTCACTTTTTTCTTGTGCTACTGTTCTATCACACAAATAAATGCTTGAACCACAGGTCATGGTGTATTACAGTGAGTATAGCTTGTGTAAAGAAAATTATATCTGATGCCTATGACCGATGCCATTTAATTGCATAAACAAAGTCAGGAGCCTCACCTCTCTGCAATGCTGCGGTGAGCTCGGGACACAGAGGTCTCAATGTCAATCGGGTGATAGCGCAGCCCTCTCAGCTCCAACGTCTCATCAAGGGAGCCCACCACAAACAAGGCATCATGACGATCTGGAACAAAGAAGCATTGATTATTCAGTTATGTACACTCAGAAAGGCAAATACCCCAAAAACCAGTCACCTCTGCAAGTGACACTGTTATGCTAATCTGAAATGCAGCTAATCAAAGAAGTAATCCAGCACAGTTTAGGTAGATAACCCTCACATTCAAGACAGATGTATTTTACGGGCTAGCTGTTGGTGCAGTGGCCTCACCTCCGCTTGCATCCAGCAGCTCGGTCCTCTTGACGAAACCCAGGTATCCGGTCCTGGCCCAGAGAGTGTGGGGCTCCCCGAAGCTGAGTCTGGTGTTGAAGTGGTCTGCCTGCAGGCTCTCCTCTCCATAGATGGTGTAGTAGCCACTGGCACTGTGGGGGCTGTTCACCCAAATCTGAACACAGACAAGCATATCAAGTATGAGGAAACTGTCAATCTTTGTGCACCTGAGCAACTCAGTTTTCCTTTAAGTGCGACTACAGTAAATCTGAGAAAAAAGAACATATCAGCATTCAAATGAATTTATTTGTGTCCACCTCTGCTATAGTCAAATGGCTGTGTGCCACATGTTCAACATGGTTTGATCAGTGGTATGTTGTTCCTAGTTTTCTCTGTACCAGAGAGCCCACTCTCTACAAGCAAATGGACTCCCTGTCTGAAAGAGTACATGGCCAATCTGCCAGAATCCAGAAAATTCAACAGGCAGTTTGCCCAAAATCGTTTTGACTCACACACATAAATCTGTCCCAAAATGAACACAAGAAAAAAAAAACCTTAGTATGACTAACAACCACCAGGTTTGAAAGACCATTCTGGAGCTCATCAAACACAACATTTAGCTCCCAGAGACACAAATGTGGGCACACCCATCTTCTCCATTTCTCCACTGAAACAAAGACTCCAAACATACTGAAAAGCAAATTTGGAGCCTATCAGAACAAATATGCTATTAAAATACACCTCAGCTGTGTAATCCAAACCACAGTGGATATCAAAGTCTAAATACCCTTAAAAAGTTAGCATTTACTGCCAAGAGGACTGAAATGAAAACCCATTAAATCATATTTTCCAATTTTCACTGGGATTTAGTAACCAGGAAAACCAGCAAAATAAGAAAACAAAACATTTCTGATAATGTATAAAAATCAAGTGTTTACAGCCTTCAGGAAAAAACTGAAATTTTGGGACAATGCGTATTGGTGAGTTCAGCTGTTAAACAAAAAAAAACAAAACAAAACAAAAAAAACAGAAAACAAAGTCATTCTCATGTCCGTGGGAGATCATTCACTCTGGTGCTCCATGCCAACATTATAGCATACACTATTCTGAGTGACAGTGGACAACTGGATTCCAGATTTCCAGATCTGGATCTGATCATGTGACTTGCAGCAAGTTTACAGCTGATTAAACTGCAGCTTTGCTTAGTTTCATAATTATATAAGATGTCTGAGCATCATTGAAGAAACTGAAAAGAATGAAACATCCACATATCGGTGTCCTGTGGCCCCTCCATGCCCACTCACCTCCCCAAGATGAGAATCTCCCAGAGGGCCTCTGGTCTCAGGGTTCACTATGATCACCCGCACTCCAGGTAAGATCTAAGAGCAGAACATAAGAGGGGGGAAGGGTTTAGCTTGAGGCTACTCTAGCTTTACTGTTTCTCTTGGTCTAAGGCCAACAGGAACAAGTTCTCAAACGAGGCTTCTGGTCAATAATCAATACTTACAGTGCCTGACTCCATGAGTGGAAGACTCTGTGGCGCCCCTCGTTCCACCAGCCTCACCCTGAAGGAGACAGACAGAGGACGTCCTGTCAGTCATCCCAATCACTGAAGAATCTATCATCTCAGTTCTCGTTGGCTCAGTTGTGTTCATTTACACGGACTAAAAGTATCATCTTACCTGTCATGGCGCAGAGATTTCATGTCAACATAGACAGTGGACGGGTCCGGTCCAGCCGTGCCCTGGTGGAGGAAACATACAGAGGAACACTGGGGTGTTACAGTATTTTCAATTTTAATCAAACAGCAGAGACACAGTGAGAACAGCAGAAATAAATATGGCCTACCTCTATGACTAGGACATTAATATATTCAGTTCTCTAATTTGCATGTATCATCAGCAATACATACAGTGCAATACGTTCACACATAAGTCTTTTTGACATTAAATTCAACCAGCATCTGTCAAAAACCCAGCATCAAAGATAAATACTTATACACCTAAGAAATATAACCTGAACTTCAAAAGAACAAAATAAAAACATCAAAAAAGAACGCAGACAGTGTCTAAAGGTTTAATAACCCACTACGACAGTTGGATTGCGAAAGGTAAATATGCGTCATGTAATCATATGGCAATTCAGTGTGTGTCCATATGGAGTGGAATGAATGAGCAGCAGGTCAACCTGCAGGCAGATGGCCAGGTTGACTCTGGAACCGAAGGCGGTGCTGACGGCCCGGGGTGACAGACCCAGATCCTTGAACAGCTTGGAGAAGGACTGGGTGAGGGCGAGACGAGGCCGCTCCTCTGCTATCACCACGCAGCTCCGCACGCATGACAGATTCAGACCCCGTGCCTGGAGACATGCATGGAAAACGCTATTCATGCTGCAACAGTCACCACATACTGAGCTTAATACACACTTGTACATAGGTTTTAATGCAAACTTTTATCAATGGCACTAGCAAATAGCTACATTTTTAACCTGAGTGGCCCCACATGGATCGACTGAGCTATAGTACCTTAAAGACCATTATTTTCAAATACTCCAAATTCACCCTTTTCCCATTTTAATGTTATTACCAAGTAAAGAAAAAGAGCATTTAACATAACTGGCTATTGCTATGAATAAATACTAAACAAATAAAATATTGCAAATAGATTGGGTAATGACAGGTTCTTATTTGCCACATGAAGAATAGTATTAGTCTGTTAAAAATAATCATTTACAACATTTATTTTGTTGACAGTAATTTCCTTAGGTGTCAGACTGTGTCAGACTATGTATGCGTGTGATTCTCACCTTCAGCATCTCCGTCTGGGTGCCGAGGCCCTTGGTGCACAGCTCCATGACCGAGTAGGAGCAGAAAGTGTCTCTGATCTTGTACTGACTGAGCGTGCTCAGCCACAGAGGCAGCGAACTCTCCAGCTCCAGAGGAGGGATAAGGATGGACTGGTGACCTGAGTAAACACTGGCCCAAAAACACACTCGCTATAGCAGCAACTCAACATTTGTATGGCAAGCATGTGCTATGAAATGTAATGTTCAGTGCGTGTGTGTGCGTGTGTTTGTGTTACCTGGAGAGGCACCACAGGACAAAGCCCAGGCCGCAGTACGGGTCCAGGCAGATGGCTATTTGGCGAGAGGAGTAGAGCTCACACTGCAGCTTAATGGAGCGGCACAGAGTACTGACTGCCGCATGGGACATCTGACAAGACACACACAAACAACATAAGCCATTACATAGCGACTTGTGTTGTCAACAAACCAACTCAGAGTGAGATACTGAACAAGAGCCCTCTTCTTGCAGACACGGCATCTACTAAAATAACATTTATGTCATGTGCCTCATTTCTCCTTCATTATGCATCTACAGCATTTGGCAAAGTAAAGTCATTCATATACCCGACTAAAGATATTCAAACTAAACAAAGTACAACAGCATCTTCTTCAAGTCCTACCATATGATTTGAGAGGCTGGGACAATATGTTTATTCCTGCTTCAACACTATCATGATACTTAGGTGCCGATTCACTATCTATTCGATGTTTGAGATTTATTGTATCTTTTTTTAAATTGTCCAGGTTTATGGATGTAAAATTCCATAAACCTGTGATTATCCTAAAAGTCACAATAGGTTTATACACTGATATCACGTTTCAAAAAATGGTCTCACTACAATGATATGGCTAATATGGGGGCTAACATCATAACACAAATAAAATTGGATTCATTGAATCCACATGACTCTCACTTTTCCATCCCACCCAACTTATATGATTTAGGTCCCATTATGCAGAAAGACACCATTTTAGAATAGGCCAGAATAACACATTTGTACTGCATGCAAACAACATGGTTTGTGCCCCAAACTGGCATTCGCATATGGTTGGCATGTCTGCAAAGGGGAGATCTGTGGGTACCCACAGAAACCATTTTCATTCAGATATCCAGAGGTCAGAGGTCAAAAGAGCCTTTTTAAAATACCCATGCAAGTTTTCCCTTGCCAAAATTTTGCCTAAAATTAAAGTAGTATTTAGACCCCTTGCAGACAGGCTAGTATGACAAGAATCGCAATACTTAAGTAAAATCAAATTTTCCCACCCCTATTGATTTGTGAGAGTTTCTACCTTGACTCCGGTCAGCATGCCTGTGGTGGACACGCTGAAGTCCAGGTAGGCCAGCATCTCAGCTGTGGGAGGCTTATAGATCTGCGGAGGCCTCTTCCTGGGGAGATCATCTGGGAGGAGAGGGAGGAGGAATAGTCACAACCAAGGCAGTAAACTATTTTATCCACTGCCAATTGGTTGACAAAAAAAAAAAAAACACCTGCTGTTACCATTTAACCAGCCAATCTGATTTCCAGAAAGGAAAGAACATCACAACATTTGTTGTTAAGAATAGACTAACCTATCTGCCACACAAAAATTTGGTTTGACTTTGGTTGGTGGTTGACTTTCCTTCCTTGGTTTCAAGTCAAACAAAGTTCTACCTTTCAGTGTAAATAAGTAGGACATCTCCTGTCCTTTTGTCTGATGAATGAGACAGAGGTGGCATCATAGTTTATGTGCGGGTGACGGGACAAACACAACAGGGATTGGCAGTGGACTGAATCTGTCACCAGTGGAACTTCCCTTGCCAGTTTTTTTCTGAGTTGATTTACCTTCATGTGTGATTTGACATCACGGTAATTCAACTTGGGAAAGGTGTTCAAATGGGACAGCACACGCAGGGAAAAAACACAATATTCAAGATAATTTTTCATTTAATATGGTAAGAAGGAAGCCTAAGTACACGGGACTTTTCCTGAGGCCTTCTGGTTTCGTTCTTGCATGTGCTTCTCCATTTGATTGTCTTGTGCTACTGCCTCCAAACAGGAATGCATCACAACCTGATAATTGTTCAGGTTTGTTTTTTTCTTGACTGCAAGGACTTTAAAGGCTACATTCCAGTTCTACCTATCTAAAGTTGCATTCTTGTCATGGGCAGTTTTTTAAAGTTTCTTTTCTAGATCTTATTAATGGGAATATAGTTGTACATATTTAGGTATTCAGAAAGTAGATAGTTTGCATGCTGTGGTGGAGTCTAATCTGCATAAAATTCATTACCTTTTGCACGTGCACACAATGAAACTCTGAACTGACTGTGTTTTTCCCAATAAGTTAATGAATGGTAAATGAAAACAGTGCCTTATCTCCAACGGGTTTATGGAGAGATAAAGAGAAAGCAGGACACCTTGTGGCCAGAGGGAGAATGCAACTTTAAGTCCCAGCTTTTTGGTTTTGTTATGTGTGTGTGTGTGTCCTATATGCATTTGTTTTTTTTTGTTTTTTTATTGCAATACTGTGTTAAGAAGCCAAACAGGCACTCAAAGCCCTGCCTATAGTGACTGGGTAACAGCTGTTTCACATGATACCCAACCTTCTTCGATCACTGTAAACTCTGGCCTCTCCTGGATCATTTACTTCATCTGAACAGAGCTCAGGAGAGCCCTGTACCTGTATCTATGATGGTGGGCCATGTCTTGACGTTGACGCTGGCAGCAGCCTCTCTGGACCTGAGGATCCTCATGAGGGGCTGAGTGGTCAGGATGCAAGCTGCTTTACTCACCTGTGACACAAAAAACACACAAATACCGACAGGTTCAGTGATGAAGGAAGTACACAAATCCTTTACTCAAGAAAAAGCTTGCTACAAACATACTGTGGTAAAATTCCTCTATTCAAGTGCTAGTCAAACAGTGGCACTGCTGACTTATGATTTATTGATGCCAGCAGGGAATTCTATTTTTCCTATTCTTCTATTTTTTGTGACGGTCTAAGGAAATCAGAGTGAAATAAACTAAATAAATAGACTAAAATACAGCATTATTTAAGATTATACAGAACCAGGTACACTTTAGCATTTGTTATTAAATGATCAAAATTAGTTTGTGCCTCTTATTCCTTGTGAATAACAGGCATTACTATTATGGTGATTAATAGCAATCTGTCTTTGATTTTTTAAAGTTATGTTAAATAGATTGGTGGTTAAAATTATTTTATGTTTTGTATATCTGATATATGTGGTTCAGTGAAAACTTCTGTATTTGCTTTGATATGCAATGAGATAAAAGTAGTGATTTAAGTAGTCCTCTAAAACAGTAATACCCAAATAAAGTACAAGTACCTCAAAACCTAGAGTACAGTACTTTAGTCCATGTGTCTAATCATTCTCCACCTCTGGAGGAGATTAGTAATCAAAACAGACGTACTACTTGTTAAGACTGTTTCTCATTTCTGCCAACAGTAATATCCTGTACTCACATCAATGATCATGCGCACGGTAGGAAGGGTGGCAGCCAGGTTCTGTGGGTGGGGCGGCCTCACTGTCACAGGAATGACTCCCGCATAGAGACAACCATAGAAGGCAGCAATCAGGTCGATACCTGGAGAAGCCCAAACAAAGACAGGAAATGGCTCATAAAATGTGAAAAATGCAAATTGTGATTTGTTTTACTGAAGGATAGCTCATTAATCTATCAGCTACAGTTGGGAGATGTGTGTCTAGTATGTGTGTGTCTGGATGGAGACAGCTCACCTGGGGGATAAAGCAGCACCACGTTGTCTCCTGTGTTGAGGCCACCCCTCTCCATCAGGGCAGCAGTGATCTTCTCGGCTCGCTTGTGCAGCTGGACACATGTGGCTGTGCACACTGCTACCCCCTGGAGCGAAAACAGAGAGAAGGTACAGCTGAAACACGACCCCACAAAAATTTAGGTGCCCAAATTAGAGATCACGGGGAATATGACGTGAACACTGATGAAACCAATTTTACATCAGAATATGTGTGATGCATCGTTTGTGTGTGTGTGTGTGTGTGTGTGTGTGTGTGTGTGTGTGTGTGTCGTGTCTGCTCTCAGACATGACATGGAAGCCAGTCTAATTCAGG
>OMLB01019109.1:0-14229 GCA_900302555.1 Myripristis jacobus
TTCCGGTTCGATTCCCAGCTCCTCCTGGTGATGTCATTGAAGAAGACACTGGACACCTAACCACCTGCACCTCACACATCGGTCTCTCCCATGAGTGCGTGAATGTGATCTGTCGATGAACTATTTAGTGTTTAATAAATAGGGGTTATATGAATATACACAAACTGACAGTCCCAGCACTCGAATATGCTGGACAAAATGTATGAATGAAGCAAATGGGGATGAAGTAATTAGAGTATTTTTAGGGTGTGCATCAGCAGCAGGAGAACTTGAGAGATAAAGACTGTATGCAGAATATGTATGACATGGAAATGTTGACTTGCCAACAAAAATATGGGTTAGATATTATACTGTAGTAAGAATAATATACTTTAGGGGGTTTAACATCAACATAGAGGTACATAGTTAGAGACTTTTTGAAGCTAACCCATGATAGGGACATGTGAGTCTCAAAAATTGTTGTAGAAATGTTGTGAGATTTGGCAACAGCGTAAACAAATACAGCCAAAATTAACCACTAGCTTGCTCTGTGGATATTTTGAAAGCTTGCTGCTTTGATTAGCTCGCCAGATTAATTTGATAAAAGCAGGCCTCAAGATTTATGAGTTATTGTATAACACTCGGTCTTTATAATACAATGCCTTCTAAACTGTGTAAGCTGATAACCTAGTGGTTGTTCATGCCAGCTGCCATTCACATGACCAATGAGGGGGAGAAGCGGAGTCACATTTTATCAAGGTTTTTTCTCTCCTCTGTGCCACACAAATTGTCTTTTGTAGAAATCCAGTGGCTGGGCTACTGAACCCCACAACCATCTCCCAGATAACAAAAGTCTAATTTAGATACATAATTGTCTGCTTTGCTGTAGGCCTATTTTGTTGTTGTTGCATAGTTTCTACTGCACAGACTTGATTAGAAGACTTGTCAGAACAGGAAGAGAATGAAGAGGTGTGTGTTTTTATGCATGTGTGTGTGAATGTGAGTGTTTATGCATGTGTGAACCACTGCATCAGCCTCTCTTTTAAGAGTGACAGCCAGTATTTGGGTAATTGTAGCCTGGTGTTCAAAATGGTCTACAAACCAGGATCCGGAAACATCAGCGTGAATGAGCTGAGACCCGTTTTGTGTGCAGTGAAGTGAGAAGCCATGGAATTTATGGAAATTTTTCATTATTGTGCTTCCTCAAAGTATTTGCTGTCTTCCCTACTCAGATTGTTTTGTTTTTAGCCTTCAACAGGTGAGTTTTCCAAATGCATTCTGGAGAGATCAGAGTTTGTTGCAGAGGTCGAGACTGACAGTGAAGAGGATTTACAAGAGTTTTCTGTATAAATGCAGAGGAAATGAAGATAGGGGTGATGGAGATAAAGAAACTGTGGTGGTCAGTGTGTCTGAGCTGAGTGAAGACTGTTTGGGCTGCCCTGTACAGTAGATGAAATTTTGGCAGGAGGAGGTTGAATCTAGCATGAAGGTTACGGCATTTGGAGCATGCATCTGGTTTGTACATGAATGTACAGATTCTGTGAGAAAAGGTACAAATCTGTGCTGCAAAAAGAGTTCATTTTTAACCAGCCAGCATTTGATGTTTATGATGCAGATTGTGAGGGTGGCAGCGGTGGTGGTGCATGGGGTTGAGGTGAGCTGCATGTTGTCATAGCAGTAAAACCTGAGGCCGTGTTGACATGTGATCTGCAGAAACAACTGTTGCTACCTCATCTTACAAGCATGATGCATGAACTAGAGAACCACAAAGAGGGTGAACTAATTCAGCTTCTCTTGGAGATTGACAGATGGGCAAATAAATGGCTTTATTGGTGCAGACAAACACATTATGGCGTAAAACCTTGGTTAGGGGTAACATGACATAGAGACAATAGATTTTAAATACTTTTCCAAAATGGCCAGTGCAGTGAAATTTGTCAAATTAAGTCATCTTAGCATATTTAGAACAAACAGCAAACAGGTCACTGTCTGCAGTCAACAGTATGGGTTTAATCCTATTAATTTAATGTGTAACTCAGCCGTACCATACAATGCATCTGATAATAATGTTTAAAAAAAAAAAATGCCTTACAGGCAAATACTGAATCCCACAAAGGCCTGAAATGATATAAATAATTCCACACATCCAAAATAAATCAATAATTTATCTGACATGTTATTCATGTTAAGGCTAAATGTTGTAGAAAAAAGAGATAAATGAAAGATCAGATGTGTTAGATCTGTATTGGACCTTTTAAATGTTTTTTTTCTCTGCATTTCCTAATCCCTTCGCACCTTGGCCACATTTATATTTGGACATAGTGTGACCTCCAACAATATCATAGCAAATGCAGCTTTTTTAATAGTATTGCTACCCAAAGTTCATTTGTAAGAAAACCGTATCTTCATGTGTAAGGGCAATTTTTGAAGTCAGTTTCACACTGTCTTTAAAGTTTGAAGGCAGTTTGTGAAGACTATATGATTCCAATGATCATAGTACATAAACACATAAAATCATAAAAGGTGAATATTTTGAGGCACTGCACACTTTCAATGCCTGGTATTCCATTAAAGTTTTACTTACTGTACAATTTTGCTTGGCACTCTGTCCCAACTCCTCTCTTCTGTAATCAAAAGCTCCTGGCTGCAGTACTACTTAAAAACTTAAAACTTTTGAAAGAAAACTGAAATACTGCTTTAAATTTGTTTGCCTCTCCATTGTGTAAATACTCACCATCTGACAGTGAGCGGAGGCTAAGAGCAGCTGATTAGTTTGATAATGAAGAGACAGATGGATAGAGTGTGCATTAAATGGGTCAAGGGGATTTGGTCCAGAGCACAGGTAGGGATCTTTTTTTTGTCATTTATTGTTAAGCCTAAAATCCTAGACAAATCACACATCATACATCTTTGCACTCCTATTGCACAAGACAGCTACAAACTGGTAACGGCTACAGCGTGTTATCATGCACTTCCCTCTTTTCAGACACAATCCAAATTCATTCCAACCTTTTGCAACCTTTAGCAACGCTCAGCCGTATTTTCCTTACCTCTTTTTCTCAAAAGCAACATGAAACAAACCAGGGAGCAAGCAATTTTATTGTTCAGTGGTATCTTTAATTGTGATGAAAAAGGATTATGTAGATTCCTGTAAGCCTCCCTGACAAGACATATTTAAAAGTGAATAGGCCATAGAACAGGAATATGTGTCACTGGTGGAGGCTTAGTGGAACGTCTTCTCAATAATAGGGTAATCCTAGAGTCTAGGGATCCCTCATTTACCCTCTCTGCCAAGAGACGATGTGCACTGGTCTCCAGTTTTAGCCCATGGTCTCTACAAAGACAATGGAAGGTATGAGAGATGGTGGCGACTGGTGTCAGTTGCCATTTTAAGGTATTGTTGTTATTACTCCCTCCACTAGTACTGACATGAGAAACAGTATGAGTAAAAAAATGTAATTTGCATATTTTAACCTCAAACTGTAAGTGAGTACCAGCAATTCAGCACTCCACTGCACTGAAAATGAAGGCATTTCATTTCATTCGCCTTTTGTTTACATGTTTAATTTAGACTGAATATAATTTTGATGATATGATATGAGCAATATGATTCTTGACCTCAGCTTTAGCATCAACAAACTTATTTTTATGAGCTCTGCAACTCAGCCATCACCGCTTGCAAATGTGCTCAGAATTTGTGATCTTTTTATGTGATATTTTCTGAGAGAGTGTCAGAAATGTCAAATAAAACAAGACACAAAAGAGGGACTGAGTTCCTGATATGTTGGTGCAAGTTGCTCCAGAAGCTGTGTCTTCTAACTTTGATTAAAAAAACAAATGCTCTGAACTAAAGAATGAAAAGAGCTGTGTGATTTCTGTAAAGGATAAACAAAGACTACAACTAATTGCTGCTGGAGGTCAGCAATCCGAATGCATATTCAAAGCACAGGGTGCTGCAGTAAATTTATAGCAGTCACAGTTATTTAACAATCTGAATAGGCAATTTCGCACTGAATCTGCAGAGAAAGGGGACATGAAAAGTTGTGAAGAATTGATGATGGACTCCTTGAGAGTGAGCAAAATAAAATTGACCATGAAATCTGGAGCTTGGAATTAAATTGGTCGGAAGAAGAGGAGAAAAAAGGTGTGCGGTGTGACACATAAGTGTCTTTGTGCAAATGCCAAGGTTAATTTGCACATCAGTTAAATAGATAATTAAATGAGAGGATATCTGTTTGGACAAAGGAATCCCTAACAAGGAGAAATGTAGACTATGAAAGCTTTGCTGGTTATGGCAGTTGTTTTACAGTTTTAACTGAATATGGATTCAGCCTATGCTACATTTCACTCACACGGCCTATGGGAGGCAGGTAAGCCTTCCTAATGTAGAGCTATCATCAATTCACATATTTTTCTTAATTTATTTTTCATATGATGTGTGCAGCTTAAGTTTGGTCTTTATGGTATGTGTTCTTTATTCTTTCATAACCATAACCTTTATCAAACTGAATGACTTTTGCTGCTTCTTTAATAAATAAATCTTCCATGACTTTTACTTGTGATATTCTCAGTGTTTCTTGGACATTGTTACTGTCTTTTACTTTATGATTATGGAGTGACTGACTGATTTGTCATGTAAACATAAACCTTCAAGAACATCTTTGGAAACAGAATTTATAAGGTAGAGCAAGTAACTTGGATTCATGTTCAGTATGCACAGAAATTGGCAAGTTATGCGGACTGGATTATGGATTTTATTTTGAATGCTCAAGGATTATTTTGAATGATCAAGGGATATGTTGAATGCTCAAGGATATTGTCTCATATGTTGATAACTGCGTTTTATTATTTTACTTTAGCCAAAAGAATTGCTTATGAGGAGCTTCTGAACATGTTGAGGGGTCTGCTGCACTTTCCAAAATAAATAGCAAGGCTGGTGGCAGGTTGGCTTAGCTTATAATTGTTTGTAAAGCTTTTCCAAATGTAGGTAGTGTGTTAAAAAAAATGTGAAAAGAAGGATATTTATGACCACAGTATTGTCACTGTAGTTAATAAATACAGCAGATTTCATTCAGTTAAAATCACAATACAGTTATTTCATCAGGCGGACTTTTATTTTGACATACGACATTTGGAGCATGCGTCTAGTTTGTACATGAAGGTACAGATTCTGTGAGAAAAGGTACAAATCTGTGCTGCAAAAAGAGTTGAGGTGAGCTGCATGTTGTCATAGCAGTAAAACCTGAGGCCGTGTTGTCATGTGATCTGCAGAAACAACTGTTGCTACCTCATATTACAAACATGATGCATGAACTAGAGAACCACAAAAAGGGTGAATTAACAGTAAGGCAAATAAATGGCTTTATTGGTGCAGGCAAACAATTTGCTGTTCAGAAATGTGACGCACAATTTGTTGTTTAGAAATGTTACATGAATATCTTATGGGAGCTGACTTCAAACTTACTATTCACGGCAGTGCTTCGAACCTCTGTGCTTTTTTTGGTGTTATATGAATGTGTTGGTTTTAAGCAGTGTTACCAAGAGAAATATGTCAGTCTCGGCCACTGTTGAACAGCCGGGTTTTGACACAAATCTGACATGGGGGTAAAACAGAAAGAGTCTGAGTAAGAGAGTGACAACAACAAGATGGTTAAGGCTTACATGCCTACTTTTTTTTTCTAACCAATTTACATAATACCTTTTGGGGAAAAAATAAAACTGGAAGACACTGCAGTTGTAATTGACCAGTTGTATTATGATCAGAAGTTGATATTAAAATAATTTTCTGTGAGCCAGATTATTATGTGGTAATCCAAACCATAAAAAGATTCTGGAAGTATTCAGTTTTCACCACGGACTTCAGCATTTTAAAATAGCCCAGTTCTGAGTGGGTGGCCTTATTCCATTAGTCCTGGAGAGTGCAAGGCAATAGAAATAGCAAGACCAAATGTATTTGCAATCAAAGAGAAAAAAACAACAGCAACAAAAACAACAGTTGGCACAACTCATTGAGATTCACTGGATTGACCAAAGTAGCCAGTTTGTTTTTATATGCCCTCTACATTAAATATAATACAGCAGTTACACCGCTGTACATAAATATGTATGTGATGATTTTCATTTTTCATCATTGCAGACTGTTTCTGTTTCTTTTTTGTTTCTAACCAGGTGTGACCTGGTAGTGCAACACGACAGAGCTGAGACTCGCTGTCCAGGAGGGAGAAAAAAAAAGCACTTAATGGTAATGTAAAGGTAAAATATTAACTTGTGTGCACAACCCATGATTGTGTGCATGGTATATAAAATGTACAAACAGATATCAAATCTGCACATATAAGGTGATAAACAAGTGCATTTGCCTGCCACAGAGGTCTGTTATGAGGTCTGTTACTCTAAATCTACAACATTTTTAACATTCTCAATTCAGCATATTGATCACAGTATATTAGCTTTGATTGTAATTGTTAGCTGTATCTTAACAGGAACATCTTGCACTGTAAACTTAGCCAGCAGGCAAGTCATCCCCTGAGATTTTTACCTTAAATAAAACCATGAATCTCTAAACATTTCACCTCACCAAAAGCCTGATTCAACAAAATACATCTTAATTATATAAAATATCAGGCTTCTTTATAAAAAAATAAATAAATAGTGCAATCAAGTAAATACAGCTAATTATGGGAAGTGGATATAATCACTTTGCAGCTTGCTGAAGAAGATAAATCAAGCATATACTTTTTTGGGGGAAAAAACACATTTTATTGAACTGTCGCACATCAGTTCATTTATGATACAAACTGTGAAATTTCACATCTAAAATGAGCATAAAATGAGTGCATGAATTAACAGAAATGATGGAGTAAGGTCCTTCTCTTGCATGAGCAATACCATCTGATGCCTTCACTGTGGTAAACTGCGGCCTCAAAGTGAAAAGAGATCTAGATCTGCTGCTAGTCTAGTGCTAGCTACACTTTCATTGTGTTGTATTGTTGCATCTGACATGGAAGCATCAGTGACTAACAATGAAAAAGCCTATTTCTCAAAACAGAGGTTAAGCATTTATTATCAGTGGCAATCACAGTCATACAATAATCTTTAAACCATCACTGAATGCTTGGTAAACACTGGGGGGCTAAACAAACAAAACCAATCAAAAACACAACAGGCCTTCAGCATGACATTTTAGCTCTGTACATATCGCTGTACAGGTTTGTCATGAAAATGGTCCAAACAAGAACAGCAAGCTTGACCTCCCAGAGAACTGACTTCCTGCCACAGCAATGACAGATTCAGTCTGTCATTTTGTCCAGTCATATTCATTCCAAGCCCGAGCGGTATGACTAATTGGTCGGTGAATATTTTAAATCCCAACAGCAGCCGTTACTGTCTACCCCCGCTCAAAGGGGGAAGTCAGACGGAGATGGGTAATATCAACAAACTTACCCAAGATTGCTTGATTCAAAAAGGGGTGTTCCAGTGAGAACAAAATCAACCTCCTCATTACTGACTCCGAGATGTCAGCTACATCAAAGTAAGTTCCCCGACTCTTTCACTTGAAAGAGTCTGGTTTGGACCAGGGTGCAATCCACTGCCCTGGGAGGCCCTATGTGCATCATGGTAATAGAGAACAAAGAAGGCCAAAACCTTATGCTATTAAAATAGATTCACCAAAACCAATTGTAGTATATTAGCTTGGAAATGACACAGAGGAACTGACGAGGGTTTTTAGTGGCAGATGGAGTTTTCCCAAACCATGAAATTTGTATATTTGGCTACTAAGAAAACAATTCTTGCTGGTACGTTGAGCAGCCTTCCTGTTTTCATAGAGAAAGTGACACTGAGAGAGTGAGTGAGTGTGAAGCCTCTTTAATTGCCTTCGGTCACCCACAACGCTGAACTGGAGCGCCACGCAGCTTAGAAAAGGAACCGGGCAGAGGGTCTGATAGATATTTTATCGCCCAAGTTAACGGTTAATGAATTCCCAAAGTGAAATCTGTCACTTCAAAAATAAAGAAGAAGGCAAATTAAAGGGAGATAGAGAGAGACAGGGGAAGAAAGGAACTGGAGAGGGTGACACAGTTTTAAAATGCCCTATCTTTTGGCCATCCCCGTTTTTCAATGGAATAAAGAAAACTCAGCCTCTTTCTTCTCCTCTTTTCTTCCCCCACTTCTTTTCTCTCCCTCCCATCCTCCTATCTCTCACTCTGCTTTTCTCTGAAAAAATTCTCATGAATGATTTATATGTGTCTTGTTATCAGCAACGATTTCTATAGACCCCAACGCATTCACCAAGACATTTGTGGCGTAATTGTTAATTTTAATGCCATAATGGCTTCAGATGGGAGCTCTGATTAGACATTTATTACACAATTAAATGAAACATACTCAAGAATCACAAAAGCCTTCCGTAATTATTTCAGGCCATTAATAAAATGGGCATTAAATTATATTGGACACAAAAGAGAAGTGAAATAGATTTCCATTAGAGCAATAGAGGCAGAGAGGGGTAATAGATCCTGCCTGAATTCACTCTGAAATTAATTGTTGCCCAGCCTATTTCCACACACAGTGGAATAAATGAATGAGAAAAGAGAGGAAGAGACGAACGAGTTGGTGGCCGAGAGAGTGAGAGGAGGGGGTTACATTAAGAGCCTCTGATAAAAACCTTTTGTTTGACATCCTACAATGGACCCTCAATTTGAAAGAGAGACAGAAAGAGAGAGAGAGAAAGAGAGAGAGGGAGAGAGAGAGAGAAGGAGAGAGAGAGAGAGAGAGAGAGAGAGTCTCAGACCAATTTCAATCTTACTCCAGCCCTCCAGACTTCTAGATTTGAGGTTATATACTCTTTTCAAGTTTTGTTTATTTTGAATAAACAACTGTCACAGATCTACCTGCTTATGCATGTATCTAAATGTGCCACTCATTAATAAGTAATATATGGGTCACACGAAGGCACAACACAACAGTTACCATTTGAAAAATATGGGCCACATACACAAAGGAAATACTTTTATTTTTAGATAAATGAATGACTTGCCCGGTCCAAACCAAACTCTTTGACTCTTTGACCCAAAGTCACTCTCCAGTTACTGGATGGGGGTCTAACTGGTTAGGCAAATGATAACAACTCCAACTAGGTTTTGAGAAAAAGGTAAAAATATTACTGTATGAGAAAGTACCAACTGAAACAAAAATAAAGCTTTTATTTAAATTGATGGCAATATGAGTTTGTGAGAAGATGGGTGTAAACACACTACAAAATAATGAATAATTATAGACCAAGTAGCTACTATATACTACAGTTACAGCAAATTACAACAAATGCTTGTTTTTCAAAATGAGAAAAAACATTTTCATATATTTTCTGTAATAGCTTTAATAACAATACATGCTAGAGAAAAGAGAAAAAACTGCATAAAATGGAAAATGAACAGCAATTATTTCCCCTTTCTTAACAGTAGATTTGAGCATGTTACTACTGTCAGAGCAAAAAATGTTTTGCAGAGACTTTCTGAAAGCATTTCCAATGGGAACTCGGTACAGAACTGTGTCTTTTGAACTGCCGGTTTATTGAGATCTACAGTAGAAGTTGAAAGGAAATGGAAACGTATCTCACAATACTAGGGCAGATCTTTCAACAAAACTAATTAATCATGAGCTGATACCAGTTTGTATTATTTGATTTTCTCCTTTATCAATTTATCTGGCTTCAAAAGCTTTCATATTCTTCAATTGTCTCACTTTCATCATTTTTCTTTTTGAGTTTTCTTTTCTTTTTGTCTGCTGTACCTACAATCCCGGCTGGCATTCAGAAGCAGCTTTTTGTCCACTAAAGGTTTCCCCTCTTCCTAATGAGTTATGCACAAAGTCTGTAAGAAAACAAAGAGACAATAGGATTAAGAGTTGGTTGGCGGATATGCAAAATTTTGGCGATATTCAGAGCAGCTCTGTGGAGTATCAGTTCTTTAGTTTTAGCTCTGCATTGATCAGCTGACTCTCGGGCCCTCTGGGCCATGCCATTTGGTCTAGTTCCCACAGTCAGTGGAGGCACAAGAAGACCTGTGTTTACATTCAAAACAAAAGGGATAAGAAAACAGTTAGAAAACAGTTTATGAGTCAATATGCCACCACTGATTTTCAAATCATCAGCAGGTTATAGCATGTGTGCATTTTGTGTCCCTGGTTGCTGATTTTTTTATGATTATTTTATGATAATTTCATGTTTCAGACAACTGGACCAGTTCAAGTACTTTGCTGAAACTCCCCCGTCCCTGATATAGTGCTGTAATTTACTCCGCTATTTACTTGACTTTTAGTGTTTTTATCCTTAAAAATTCCTGAGCAGTCAAACACCGGGATTTGCTTTTCCAGTAAATACCATTTACTAACTTATGTTTTACCAGTAACAAAGTGGCTGAATTCAAATGTGCCTTTAATTAATTTGTATTTTGCAATAATTGGAATAGACCGTTAGAAAAAGGCTGAATGTCAGTGGCAAGCATTTACTCCACCAATTATAACCACAGCTGGGATTTGAGCCAGTGAGTCAGTACGAATGTATCACTGATTTTGATTGTTTCAAAAAAACAGGGTGGAAGTTGTAAAACACTTAACATTTAATTTGAAAAATTTCCCCAAACACAAAAAGACTGAACGTTGTGATCACTGTGATTTGGCTGGCAGCACTTGCAGGTGATGAGCGCTGAAGATCATCACAGCAGTGATGCTATTTACGATGTCATTTATACAATGGCACTTCCTTAAAAACAATACACCAATCTTTTCTCAAATGTTTCTCTCCTCTTTCTTTCTTTTGAAATATAGCAGGTAACTGTATGACTGCAAAATAACTTTTCAGTGTAAATCTAAGTTACAGTTATGTAGATGTAAAGCTGTGGTTCATGCTAACCAGGAATATAAGTTTGGGTGAGTCTCCTTCCCAGTCTCTAGACCTTTTTGTGGTGGGAATATTGCGGCATTATTCTGGCTTGCCATTCTGTGTAAAACATACAAACATGGAACGAGGGACATTGTTATTCTGGTGTTAAGTAGAGGTAGTCCTAGAGCCGAATCGACGTCTATGTAAAAGGGAGAGTTGGCAGGACAGGACAATGGCAAGGTTTTTTCCCCCAGAATTTTAATCGACTACATTTTTCTTCCCCTTATCTTAACCTAATGCTAACCAGTGAGCCAAAATGACCACCAAAAATGTAAAAAAAAAAACAACCAAAACAAAACCCTCCATCGCCTTCCTAGGAGAAAAAAATAATGTAGCAATGCCAATGCTGTTGTGTTACACGTCACGCCTCTGCATCCTGCATGCTATGTAAATCACACACTGGGGCAGAATTACGCTGGCTTTGTTTGGTTCATAGCTGGAAACATAGCTGGCGTAAAGATGGGTCTTCATTATGGCAGAATTGTGGGATCTCTACCAACCAAAGCCAAGCGAAAATTTGGGAGTATTTCTGTCAGCTGAGCGAATGTTGCGAAGGTTTTCAGCTCTATGTGCGTCACTTCCGTAAACTGAATGTGTACATTGCAACAGCGCCCCCAGCAGAGCAAGCGGGGCTCACCATGCAGTCCAGTGGTATCACTTATGCTAGCAAAGACACAAGCTGCCCCTCATGGTGAGTCACTTCCTCAGTATCTGACTGTTGATCTTGTGCATTTTTGTGTTTTCGGTGGCATGATTGACAACATATTTAACAACTGAATTATAGTTCAACATCAAAGAACTCAAGGACTAATAAATATCGCAGAAGTTCACCTGCCATGTGATGATGATTTGGCTATTGAGATTAAATAAAAGGCCCAAACTAAGCATACATTCTCTGTTTTTGTGTTCTTGATAAATTTGTGCACTCCAATTTGGAGGAATACAAGTATTGATTTGGCATTCTTGAAGTTGATAATCACCTTGGGATTCCTGTGGCAGCCAGAATGCAAGACAACCATGATACAAATTGCTCCACATCAAGAGCAAAGCACGCACTTACTTTAGAGAGATTATATTTCTCTTAGCAGAGGGAGTTGCACTCTATTTAACTTGTAAGTTAGTTTTGGGTTTTGGAGGCAGAATTTATTCAGTTTGGGAATGCTGACAAAGTATTGTGGCACAAGAGTATTTGCCTGTCAATGGCCATTGCAGACTAAAGCAGTACCTTTGAATTAGTTGGCTCATTGCCTAAGCTATGTCTATTCAAGTCATTTATCTTACACTTTGTTAGGCACTATCCCTTAAATGTAACACAATGCTAAACCGTTTTGGAATGAAGTAGTAGTTGCTGACTTTGACTAGAAATGGGAAGCCATGGAGTGCAAAACTGGTTGCCATAGAAACAGTCAACAAACTCAATCAGTCAGCTCACTGATGGCAGGCTGTTTTGAGTCTGGCAAAAAGTTGGTTAGCTACTGCAGCAAGAAATTACATGTCCCTTCAGTATAGCTGGAATGCATCCTGGCTGAACTGCCATGCAGCCGCTTCTGTTGAAATAACAATTATATTATTGTTTAGTAGTAGTGGAAAATCTCATTTTATACTCTCCAAATCTTATCTGGTGAGTCACAGTCTCATGTGAAAGGCTCAAATCCCCCTGCAAGGAAGGCCAGCTCTAAATGAGTTTTTTTCTCTTAATGAAGGTCAGGAGAGAGTCACATCTTTCCTTTTGTGATAATTTATCCCTATCTGCTGTTATCTCTGTTTTGCCCCTTTAATCCTAATTGTATTGTATAATTGTGTGATGTGGACCTCGTGGTCTTTGAAGTATTGCCCCTATCCTTTCATTATTACCTGATGCCTTGAACCTTTGTTAATTTTTTTCTGTTTTGTATTATCCAATATTCCTGTCCACTTTTCAGCACTGTGTATAGCTTAAGTTTAGTCATTTTGAAAGATTTTTCTTGTAACCTGATTTCAGTATCTTGCTGAAAAATGATATAACCAAGAAAATTAAGCACGTCCCTATTTATATATGTCCCGTGTTGGCAGAACATCTCAGCAGGCCACTCATTGTGGGTTTCTTTTCTCAGTGTTATTATCGAATGATCCTTGGAATGAGGTGGCATAAGATGATGTGATGGACTGAATTTGAGTTTTGGAACTATTTTTATGTTTGCGCTAGAAAGTACATAGTTGCCAATCAATTTATATGACATGTTTATGCTCTTGTAGGGGCAGCTGAATATGCCTACTGACTTTAATCAATCTACACTTCCAGAATTTGAAAATATTACACTATACATGAAATGGAGAATGTGTTTTGTGTGGATATGCTTTTTGCCGCAGTTAAACTGTGCAGCTTTACAATTCAGTCATCACTGAGAGGGTGAAAACTGCTTAACACACACTGTGAACATTAAGAAGAAATCACTGAAGTGAATGGGTGAGTGAGTGAGCGAGTGAGTGTCTAATTTAAGTCTCATTAATTCTGATAGGTTTCTGATAGGTGGAGTTTGAGTGTGAGTGACTGACTGACTGAGTGACTAACTGAGTGAGTGAGTGAGTGAGTGAGTGAGTGAATGAGTGAGTGATTGAGTGACTGAGTGAAAGCAAGGTAATCTAAGCTCCTGGAGTAGGTGGGCTGAAAGGACAGTAGTGTTGCAGGTAAATCTAGTCGGCAGTAATATGAATTCTAATTAAATGTGGCCTCGACTGAGATGTTTAGATCGGGTTTCATCCATTGAATCCGTTGAAATGTTGAAGCAAAATTTAAAATCATATCAGACAAGCCCTCACTCAGTGTAACGGCCCTTCAACAGGGAAGACATGGGTTCAAGCCCTGATGAAGTGTCTTTGAACAAGTGTGTGATCTTTTATTCATTTATTTATTTATTTATTATAGTTTATGCCATTTTTTGAGAGTTAAAATAAACTTTTGTTCTCCATTACCTCTCATGCTGTCAATTAGGCCAACCTTTTCTAACCATATATTCATCCAACCACTTATCTATACAATATATATATTATGAAAAATTATCATTTGCACCAACTAGTATATAGTGCTGTGGTATGCAGGCTTTGCTTCAGCTGGATCAGAAACACCGCAATCCCACGGATGCCAGAGTGAGACGGAGAGAGGTTTTCTAGGCATATTTTTAAATAATAATAACAGGAATAATAATTTTGTTGTCGATGTTTTGGATGCATTGTACCATTATTTTTTTTCCCCATCCATAGGGTGATCGGTGCCTCTTGCTCACTCTGTGAAGAAAAATAAGGCTTTAAAAACATCCTGCTAAAAAAGAAAA
>OMLB01019110.1:0-13179 GCA_900302555.1 Myripristis jacobus
GCCGCCGCCGCCGCCATTCCATCCTCCCCGCTCGCCTCCTCCAAGATCTGCTTGGCTCCGACAATGTGCTCTCAAATCAGCTCAGGCTGGCTGGACAGTTACTCAGACACATGGCCACAGATTTCATTTGTGTTCCTGATTAAATATTCCACAAACCATCATACAAATTAAATAACCATCAAATCTGGGCCGCATTTCTAGGGGTGTGGTGGGGGGATGAATAACTACTTTGTCAGCCCCGAAACAGACATGCACACAAACAATATGGATAACATTTCTAATACAGGTTGCCTTGCATTTAGGGGTTGAGTTCTGAGTTGAAAAGGCCTTTAAATTAGATCTATTGATTTGTACAATTTCAGTGGGGCGTTGTACTGTCCTCAGGAATATTACTTCACTTTTACTGCGGCATAATACACACATACCCCAAAAAAGCATCCATCCATTCCACTTTTAAAGGTCACAGTCGCAACAGCATGAGCAGAGAAACTTCACTCTGGTAGATTGTATCCAGGAACACCAATATATCACCAACACACACACACACCCACACACACACACACACTTTGGAGGGCATATCTGACAAGGTTAGGGAATGAACATGATGGTTATATGCCTACATCACTGACATATTGTGGCACTATTGGGTCGTATGTACATTAAGAACCAGGGTTCTTTGAATTGTTATAAAAAGGCAGAGGTGGAAGTAACTAAGTCCATTTGCTCATGCTGCTGTAATTTTGTGCAGCTGAGTAGTTTGAGTATTTTCAGTAAATCAGTGCCAGTAATTTTACTCTTCCTTTGCTCGAGTATTGAACTTCACCCCATTTTAAATCAGATCCATTACAGAGGAAAAAAAATGATCACTGACAGATTGCAGAACCTTTCACAATAAAAGCTCAGTTGAGAAGAGGAATCTGGCTCTGCTTTGTTGGTTCAACTTCTCATGATTTCCAAATTTCCAATAAAAACCAAACAATGAAAACTGTTTGATGGAAATGAGGACCACTGAGACTAAATGTGAGGCATGTGTAGATAAAAAGGGAAAAATATCAACGAGTTGGCCTGACAATGACAACCGTGTGGACTCAACCTTCATAATTATGTGCTTATTCCATATTTGTGCGCTGAGGCAATGGGGTCCTCATTTCAGTCAATCCTCAGCAGTTTTGCGCAATGCACCTTTAAAAGACTCATCCTTTTGTAACTGCAAGGAAAAGATCACACTTTAAGTTATTATTTTGAAAAAGTAGATTTTTTTGCAGCAGAACTTCTACTCATGTAAAACCTCGGCAAAGTAACAGCGCTTCTACCTGAGCAGCAATTTGTTGAACTCTTTCCATCACTGCAAAAAGGGTCCTAAGAAATTCATGACTTGCTCCTTTCAAGTGTTTGTGCTGAAAGGTCTAGTCCAAAAGAAAGCACTTAGATGTGCTAAAAAGATTGCAGAAGACCTGATCGCGATTCTGAATCAGCAACACCAAGAGGAGACGAGGAAGTCGCGGTGACGAAGAGACACAGAGAGGCTACCAGGTTCAGCGGGGGAGGCGGGAGGAGGCCTGACTGACAGGAGGGCAATGGTCCTCTTCTGGGAGAAGGACGGGGTACAAAGTTCAAGCCGTTAATATCCGAGCTGAAATAGCATGGCTTTCATGGCACCGGTTCACTCCCAACCTCCATCCAACCCCTGATCCTCCCTGACCTCATAATCCCACCTTTTAAATGAAATTTTTACAAGGACAAACCTTTTAAATAAACACTCAGCAGCCTCTCTACTCACCACCTTCCCATCTTATAGACCTGAGGGCCTCTTTTGCAAAGAGATATGGATTTGTCTTATGTACACATGTAAAGATCCTCGGGATGAAACACAGCAGAGGAGGAGGAGAAAAAGAAAAAAACAACCGTGTAGCATTTTTTGCTGAGTGATCTCCATTCTCTGAGGTAAAAGCGAGCAGTCCGGCATTTGCACTTGAAGCTTTCGCTGCATCAAAGAATGAATGGCATCAACAGAGAAAGTGTGAGCTCGGCTGTCTGTTTGTAATTCAGCTCCACAATCCTGACAGCAAAGATCTGAGGCCTCCCGCGGATGCAGGCCGAGGTCAGCTTCCCTCACTAAGCCTTGGCTTCCTACAGACTCTTATGATATCTTCTTTCAGCAGTTCAGGGGCTTTCTAGACAAGATGATGTAATCCTCAGGCCCAAATCCCCCACTCAACCCACCACATCTCCACTATTCATTGAGTCATTCTTGTACAAAGACTACTTGAAATGCTTACTCATAGTCAACAGCAATCAAATCAAATCAATTGATGACATTTTATCGAAAGCAGTGGCCTTGCTGCATTCGACAGTGTAGTGGAGGCAGGAGGGAAAGAGAAGAGAGTGGAAATGGTGTTCCTGATATGGATTTGATGCCATGATGCTACTAATACTTGGCATGTGTCTTAGCCTAACAAGCCAGCAGGACACAGTCGCAGTTTGAGTTTCTAAGCTGCCTCCCGAATCCCTATTTCAATTCCTGGCTTCGTTTCCCCGCAAATCAAGCTTTAGTCTCAATCCACGACAGTGGAGTGTTTCATTATTAACCCAGAGGGATGTGACGTGGCTGCACTCAAACACAGACTTTTTCGTCGGGTCACAAACAAGCTGTTCAATGACTGCAGCTAAAATGTTTGCAAAGACATATGAGTGCCTTGGCTGAGATGGCGAGATTTTCCTTTTTTAATCACAGTTCAGATAGACAGTGTGTCTCCTCCATCTTTGCTGTTTTAAACATTTCAAGCTGCACATCAGAGCGAGGGAAAGGTTGGTCTCAAACTGCTTCACAGTGATTTGTAATCAGGCTTAACATTTAAAGGAGGAGAAAATGCTTTTAAAGCCTGCCAATAATCGGGAAGGTAGAAAAAAATGCACTGTGGCTTTGTGTTCCAAAGAAGTGCTCACTCCTTTTTTTTTTTCCAAGCACAGAAAATGGCAAGGACAACCAACGTGAGCTGTGGAACGACGGATATGGAAGGAATGATCCTATCTTTATCAGTGTGTTTGCAATCATAATCAAGAAGCCATGAATTTGAATTTGGCTGGGGTCTCTCCTGGTTGCTCGCAGCATCTATCTGATGAGAACACAATACTGCTCAAACAAACAAATCCAAAAGTTAAATCAACAACGCCTCTGCTGCTTCCACACCAAGCATTTGAGACCATTAGCTCATGTGATCTTTGTAGTCTGAAGTAAAGGGATCCTGGCTCAAAGGGTGGGGAAGGGGTGTCCTTAAGCGCTTGGACTTCCTCCAACAGTTCCCTCTCCTCAGCTACAGGAAACTAGCACAAAAACTGCAGCCAACAGAGAGCAGAACAAAATGGAAGAGGAGGAAGAAGAGGATGAACCCGCGGACAGAGATCCAAATGCCTGTCCTGAGCTGACAGTCTGATGCGGCACATTAAAAAAAAAAAGGGCATATTGTACATCGTAATCAGTGACGAGCATGTTTAAACAATTCAGAGAGCATCTTACAAAAGTAAACATGGGTAAGCCAAAGGGTTTATACATCAATTTCCTGAGAGCGATCCACGTTCGGAAGATAATGCAAATATGGCATCCAGCTAATGAGAAATCCCTGAATGCAATATTGTCCCATGCTGGTTTGAAAAAGCTGGCCAGGGAAATGTGATTAATGTTTTCCACAAGCTCAGATGAGGAAGTCCCGAGAGAGAGGGGGAGAGAGAGAGAGCGAGAGCGAGAGAGAGAGAGTAGCACTTTTCAGAGTGGACTACTTAAAGCTCAGTAATAGGCAAACATTAAACCAAGGTTTCTATTGCCAGGGAACGAGGCCCTCCCATTAATATGAGTCATGGGAAGACCACAAGCAGAGGTCATAAAAATGCAAAAGTCAAGACCAAATTTATCACCAAAACAAGCAAAAATCATCAAGGGTCGGAACTGAAGGCGGCTGAAAGCAGCGCCGCTCCACGTTCCTCCCGGAGTCGCACAGACAATACGTGAAATCTGCCAGCGTTTTGTGCCGGTAACGCTCCACATTAGACCAGATGTGAGTGACACTGAGCAATGTCATTCCTGATCCAACGGTCGGGATCGAGTGCCCCGGAGCTGCGCGCGGAGACAAAGAGGACACACATGGGTGAGGTGCAGCTCTCCCTGCGTCTGTGGCAGCCTGGAATGTGCTGTGGGTTTACTGGGTTTATAAATAACCGTCCGTAGCAGGCAGACACAAAAGGCAGCGCTGTTCTGAGCAGGGCCGCTCTCGCCGAGCGCCCTCTCCGCCCTGAAACTTACTACCACTGTCTCACAGGACTCGCTAGCACCAGCTGCCCCACCCAGTCTGCCTGCCTGCCTGCCTGCCTCCATCACCAGCATCACAGCCCAGCCGGCTCTGAGCAGGGAGCAGTCGACCTTTAAGAGCTTACAAGGTGCTACTGTGGTTGTCGGTGTGCGTGTGTGTGTGTGTGTGTGTGTGTGTGTGTGAGAAAGGGAGACAAAAATACTGAGTGAGGGAGAATGGGATCCAACGCGTGTCTTTAATTCCATATCCAGTTTGCTTATTAATGAAATTGGGCTGGGCAGCTTATCAGTATTATATCATTAAAGTGTTATGAGTCCAGCTATTGTCTGGGATTTTGGATACTGTTGTCTAATATTGTGATAAGACATAAGTGTTCCTGGTTTTAGAGACCAAAAATGCAGCTTATCCAGACTGTTCTGTTATTTGCCTCTTTCTTGGTCATCATATCCACATTACTAATGATTGTTTATCATCTATTTTGTGTTTAAATGTCTTATACAAGTATCAGTAGTCATCACAATGCTGGTATTGAGGAATTGGTCATAGATATTATGATAAATGTTTTTGTCTGTAGCATCCAGTGTCAACCTGAAATGACTGAGGCAATATGTGAAAAGCATCAGTGACTCTGTCCTCAGAAAATGATCTGTTTTATTTTGAAGCAAACGCCTTAACTCTTAACACTAAGCCATAATTTGCTTTAATGCGAGCAATCACTGAAGTGTTTTTATCCCCCGTCCTCTTTTTAAATGACGGAAATCACATTTTGAAATAAAATGCTGTGGGTACATATAATCCATCTGATTATGAGCAAATTGCTTGGTAGCATATAATCTTAAAATGAATTTAGGCAGTCTCGGAAATAACGAGACACAATGCGGCTGTTCTGACTAAGTAGCATAGCATAACAGCATGAAGAGTGGCAGGCAGCCTTTTGAAAAGCAGCGAGTGCTTCCGTGCAAAACTATGCGCTGCACCAGAGCTGACAGGAACAGATTATGACGAAAATCAATCTGTTTTGCCACGTTACAGCCCTCATCTCTTTCTCCTGGTTGCTGGGGAGCAGGAGCCTGCTGCCTGCTGCCTGGAGCTTAACCAAGATAGAAATCAGTCTGTTTTTTTTTTTTTTTTTCATCTCTCAGTCCTCTCGCCACCTTTCCAGTCCTCCATTCCTTCCTCCTCTCCCCTTTTCTAATGAAGGACGGTAATTCTGTGTAATGGCATGCACTGAGTGAGCGAGAGAGGCAGGGAAGGAAGGAGTGGGCGACGGAGGAGGGGGGAGTGAAAAGGTGATGGGCTGAAAAAAAGGTTCCACAATAGCCAGTCACACCACATTTAAATGCTTTTCTCCACTACACAGTAAAAGTGGAATGTAAGGAGGGCTGGACAATATGCATTTACGTATGTCCTGTTCTTCACACTGTGGAAAATTGGACTGCGATGCCAACGTCAGTGACACAGTTTTCTCTCAAAAACCACTATGGAGAAATTACCCCATCCTGGCCGGCTCTGTTTTCTCTGGCCAGAGAGCAAGGTTCCTCTCTTTCTGGCTCGCCAGGACAGAGAAACAACAAAAGGCATGGGAGAGAAACAACAGAGAGCCAATAAATGAATATGCCTGAGTCACATTCAAAATTACTGATAACACCCAAATCCAACATTTGCTTGGCTTAAGGGGCTACACATGCCATCTACTCTTCAGTGGGAGCTCAGTAAGGGCCTATCTTTACTTCAAAGTGCTTTGTTAGAGAACTTGACCTGAGCCACTCACCTGGGCAGAGCTACCTTTTGTCATCCACCTTAAAAAGGAGGAGAATGACAGTGTGTAACCTATAGTCATACCTCATTTAATACTGTCTACGTCTCGTTTGCATAGCCACAATCATCTTTGCAATGATAACATTTACTTGTTTTTCATTGTCTTTACATAAATAAATATAAACCGTCACGGGCATGTGTTGAATCCAGCTTGAAATTAACTGCTGTTATGTGACGTGTGACATGTTTTTGTGGGCACGTCTGCTGGCAGAGATTTACATTTCTTCCTGTGGGTGTGAGGTGAATGACACAAAGCAGACCGTGACCGCACTGATCTGAAAACACTCAACTCGGGCACAGTGGAATGAGGATAAATCACAGAAGCACTAAACAGAAACAAACAAACAAACAAAAAAAATAAGATCTCACGTTTGCTAAGATGCATTGTCGACCTCAGGCAAATTTCATGTGTGTGGAAGCTGATTTCCATACGATAAAATAATGAATGGCAGCAAATAGCTTCTTCTGAATGCAAGAAAACAAGCCGTGATACCTCCAACTGTGTTGACTGTGTGCAGACACCACCAGGAATAAGCTACAGGAGAGGGGCTAGGGGCTTAGACCACTGGCACAAACTTAAAGAAAAAAAAAATTAATTAAAAAAAGTGAGGATTATCCTTAAACGTGTGTGATGTGAAGATGATGAACTTGCCGGCAAGATCACCCCACCCTAGACAAAGCTGCTTGTAAATGTTCATTCACACTCACACTTATTGTGCGGTGGCTGCAGCCCACCTCTTACTTTCCGGGTCCATTCACTGCGATCGGTGCTTTAACCCCGGCGCTCAGCGACACGCAGCGCGATGCTACTTTGCAGACACAAACGCAGCCGGTCGGTGTAGAGCGGATCTAATTAAATGCTGTTCCACATTAACAGGATTGAGCGAACCTACAGTTTCCTGCCTGTTCCCCACGACCTGTGAGTGGCATTCGGTGTAATGCATATGAGCAGGCGCCGGATGAAATGTTTCCTAGAATACAAACGTACCACCAGACACAAGCGAAACCGACATCCATGCACGCGGCTGACCAGTACACATTGTGCCTTGGGGTGGTGGAACATGGCGGCGTGGCAGCGGCGTTACAGTCACACAATGGGCGAGTCGAGGGGATCACCACAGTGAAGCTGGCTTCCGAGGCTTAAGGTCTTTTTGTAGCCCTGGGCGATATCTAGAGGTGTAACCTGTAATGTCATTCTCAATCTCACTGTAATTATAGGTTTAGTTCTACCTCTCTCATCTGTCCTGCACTTAATACATTTCTTCTTTGCCTCCAGTCATTTTGTTGTCACTGGGCTTTAGGGCTTTGGATCAAACCCCATGCACCTCAGGCTTTACTCAGCACACTGCCAAATACCAACCAGGAAACTGTGGTCTGTCAAACAAATAGTATGTGTGGTAGTCTGCAGAGCCCGCTGTGTTTGGAGCTGGTGGCTGGATTCCCCATCATAAACTAACAGCTGAATCCCAAGTGCTAGCTGCAGATTTTCTCATTGGGGCTGCAGTGTGTCTCGGTGAATGAGAGCAGAGATTGAGCTATATGCATACCTAATTAATAGGCACCATGCCTGTCAAGAGACGGGAGGCAGAAAGAGGGGGGTATCAAATCAACTCGGCTTCACTCTTGGCTGACAAAGAGACGACAAACTCTGTAATGTGCCACTCGGCAACGTGGCGACGCGCCCGCCTTCAAGTCCTTCGCTTGATCCAGCTGGAGAACTAAACAGTCTAAATGGACAAAACAAAAAAGCACACGGATATCTGAGCTAAGAGCCGTGTGATATAAACAGCAGGCCAGTGTTCTTACAAAATGGGGAGACCATATGAGGGCCCGCAGAGCTGGCTCTTTTTCCACCTCTGTTTATGTGCTCACTCGCTTTTGTTGAGACAACAGCACAACTGGTCAAGATCTCAGCGGTCGCCCTTTAGCATGACCGACTGCGCAGGCTGGGTGGAAATGGGTTTGCTCAAACAAAAATTTATACTTTCTGACAGATAACCCACCACAAGCAGACCGCACAGGCTGGTCTTTGCTCCTGCATGTCACTCCGGCTCACCCTGGGCTTTACGGCCCCACAACACTTCCTGCCATTCTAAGCGGCTTCAGTCACTCCTTCACCACAATATCCCCCTTCAAAAACTGCCAACAATCACTGTGCTCCTCCTGGGGTGACTACAAGAGGTTATGGATAGGAAATGACTGTAAGACTCTGGATATTACCTCACATTATTTTTTTCCCCCTCAGTCTACTGAATGTAAAATGTGTGTTTAAACAGTGAGTACACCTTTCTGTGCTAAAGAGCATTCACAAAGTTACCACAAACCAAATATTGATGTTTGTTTATATCCTGTGTTGGTGACTGGTATTTTTTTTTTGGTAACTTCCTAAAAATGATCTGGCAATAATCTGTGACCATTTCGAGAAAAATCCCCTGCTACACAGGAATCGATGTGCTTCACGCTTTCAGCAGCAACAGCAGCCGTGTGTTTGGAATAAACACAAGTGCTGCATATTTGGCACGAGCAGCAATAAACACCAAGGCTGAAAAGACAAATAAAAAGAGCACCAACTACAGAGATTCAAATTTGAATAACAGAAAGGCCAAGGAAAAGACGTCGCAGTGTTACTGGCTCTGATCACTGCAAAAACAACACGGCAATGGCCGATTAGCACCAGAGATGTCATCAGAATAACAAAGACCCAGTGGATTACCACGTTGTTAGGGGGAATATTCTAGCGACATTCACACCTGGAAGATCCCAAGTGCAGCCGCTGTCTTGTAGCATGGGAAAATGCGGTGTCACTGGGAGGTTGCGAGTTCAAAGCCCTCATGTCATGTGATGGTATGAGGCACTGAGTCAGTGTAATGTGCTTCTTGATCTTCCCCTGTCTTTTTGATCTTCCCCTGTTTTTGTCCAAACCACATCATAGTCCAGCCACAAGCAAGCTTCTCGGGCCGTTAGGTGCTGAGGGCCCACCCGATCCTGCCTCGGCGTTTGTCTTTTATTGTCTAAACTAGTCAAAGCCACATGAAAAACCCACATGACATTACTCAAATGTGTCTTACTTGATAGTCTACAGTCACAAACATACGTGCTGAAAGGCACTTAGGTATCCTAGTATTGTATTCAGCCATCTGTTGACTTGTCCCTTTGTCTCTGGTAAGACATTAATCTAGAAAGCAGTTTTGCTACATGATGTTTTTTTTTCTCCCAGAGGAATACAATGTTCACTTGTGTAACCCTCAAAATCCATTTGGGTGGTCCAGCCAAGTGAGCAGCGAAAAGGACCAGCCTGGACTGGTTCAGCCCAGATTGGACTTTTTGTATGGGATACTTTCTTTTTCAGTCCAGCGCAGCTACCATTTCTCCTCTCGGAGACAACGACATCCCCCTCACAAAACAGACTTGTCAATGCCACCATTATTTTTTTAATGAGCTCACAAACATCCTGAATTGCCTTACTGTTTCACGGGGAGATTCAGTCAGCAAATTTCATACATCATACAACAAAAACAAAAAAAGCACAAGCAACTCAGGCCTATATGGAATTACCGCAGAATACGAGGACAAAAGGGACACGATGCAATGTTGTTTTATTTAATTGATTTTCTTCCATAGTCCATTCCATGATGGTCTACAGAAATCCAATCACCACTAATTGCTCCTCCACACATAAGCACTTGGCCAGTAATGACTCCATGTCTTTCACGCTGTCAATTTTTTTATGTCTCCATAACCATGGCTAATCTCTCACTTCAATCCGGTAACGAATTCACAGCACACCGCCCTCTCTTCTTTAGATCTTAATGATTAAGTGAAGTAATTGCCTGAGATCGCTCAGGGTCGACTTAGCCATTAGTAAACCGTGTGTACAATACCAATCCACCGGGCAGGTCCGAAAGCAACAAAGAGCTGCAGTCGATTTAGTGCGACACTCGACTGCAATCACAGAACTGTGTCTGCTATGAGAACATCCATCGTCTACAGTTTATTTGATCCGATGTCCTCAAGCCTCACGCTCAACATGCCATCTGTGACTCCACAGTTGTGGTCAAGGTGAAACAGGAACACGAAACATGATCCCTAACAGATAAAACACTCATGACATGTTTTATTCTTCCCCTAGTTCCTCTGAACATCTCACTACCCTTGGCTCTTTGAGTGTTATCATCAGCATGTCTGATATAAACCTCTCCGCACTGCCACTGGACACGAGGCAAAGGGGAGTTTTTTAGGGCTAATTCAGCATAAAACCCATGGTCTGTTTGCTTATTGGGCGAACCTAAAAGCACCCTCTGCTAATATAGCCACACATCAGTGCGTGCTATCTGTGGGAAAACCTTGCATCTACGATGGACATTGGGAGTTTTATTTGATTAATTCCAGAGAGCTGCTAAATTACTGCAGTGATGTGTTGCATTAAGCCACGACGAACAGCACAGAGCAAGGCCTTAGAGGCATGAAAAATAAAGTAGGATATCCTGATCGAAGTTCTCTGTCAGGGTACGAATGGTATCTCGGTCTAAAAAGTCTGCCTAGTGGGAAATAAATGCAATGAACAGATTGCTGGAGATACAAGATAAAAGACAATTCTTATAGAACCAGTAATTACTCCAATCTGCAAAGATTAGGTACATGTGCACAAACTTTAAAACCGAGATTAATAAATAGCAACCAGTTTCGATAATGACCATTAACCTCACCAAAAATGTGCTTCTCGTGTTTAGTGCGTGACCCCCAAGAGTGAACGTGTTTGCAGTGTGGCTCTACTCCAGTGACTAACTGCAGCTAATCAGATAAACCAATAACCTCCGACCCCAAATTTGGACACTTTGTAAAGCCACCTTTCATAACTCCACATATTTTGCAATCCTATTTCAATTCAGAGGTCTTCTTCATTTAACAAAGAGCAGACTGCCTCATATCACAGGAGAGACCCCCTTTCCAAAACACAGCAGGCAGCCAACATAATTTATGAAGAAAGGCACGACAGAAATGAGAAATATGGGTATCATTAAATAATGTGCACTTCAATAGCTGGCGTTCTTTCATTACGGGGATTAAGGTAACTTAGAAGCTTATGTTTCACCTGCTGAATGAGAACAGACATTACAGACATGCTGTGCTGTGGTTTAATGGTACAGTATGCCAGCTCCCATTTCCAAATCCATATCAATCTGTGGGTTGATTGTGAGTAAGACAACAGTATTAGTTGTTTAGTTGGTATGAGAGAAGAAATTGGAAAAGTTCTCTACTTTTATATGTATGGTACATGGCTCCTTTAAGGATGTTGGAGCTACAAAGGGAGTAAGCTATCAGTTGAGAGGGGACTTTATTAGCGGTAATGGCCCATATTGAAATAAATCTCTGGAGCAGCAGTGTAGCATTGATGCTTAACAAGCCCTGTCAAGAGACGGCTTTGCATATATTGAGGAGTATTGTGGGTGCTGACGAGGCCCCGCTGCAGGACAGGGTTTGCATTCCTCGACTATATCCAGGCACTTCACAGACACAGAGGCAAGCAGCTTCTTCTTGTGCATCACCTGAGAAGCCTGATTGGCTCACACGTCCAAGCATCCCAAACCCGGCTAATAATTAATAGCCTGTCAATAACACGGCTGGCTCTGTGTTCTCGTAAAAACCCATTAGCCCAATGTATCAGCGTGGTGTAATTGTTTGTTTGAAGTGGATTTCTGGAGTATCACTGCCTTTCAGGCCCTCCTCCAGCACTCACTCTCACTCAACTTGAGTGACATGGACGCTTGTTGCGGCGTGGGGCGGAGGGCAGAAATCACTCAGTGAGGGTTGTAATGAAAAGAGCAGCCCTTGTACGGTTGGCACGGGGCAACATGCCAGACTCACTGCAGGCAGGGTTGACTTCATAAGCGGGACCATTTTAGTTCCCACCATTAACAGCACATCAACGATCCGACCAGCCAGCCGCCAAAGCCTGAAACCCAGCGCCTGCCCCCCACCCATCCCCAGCGCCTGGCCTTGATCTACAATTACCACCCGTCACTTGCCATTCCACTGAAGAAAAAAGGCCTTTTAATGCATAAAGGGATAAATGGGTGAATAATTACATTTTTAATCAAGCTGAAAGAATCTCTTCAGTGGTAAAACAGGGGAGTGTTACAATGGCAACTGGAAGAGAGATCTGCTTATTTGGACAGAATAAAAAGACCCCCCTGGGTGATAAGAGGCT
Source organism: Myripristis jacobus (assembly GCA_900302555.1). Lineage (NCBI taxonomy): Eukaryota > Metazoa > Chordata > Actinopteri > Holocentriformes > Holocentridae > Myripristis > Myripristis jacobus. The sequence continues at coordinate 12,331 of OMLB01019110.1, forward strand.
ACAGCTAAACCGAGATGTCTGGCCTATGAATACCTCAATACTCAATAAATGGACCTCTGTTCAGGGATACACACACAAATGTGCACATGCAAATACAGAACACACTGTGTACAGATGCAATACATCCAGTATAAAAAAACTACATTGATCCTATAATAATATATTTCGTATTCGTCCAAGTCTCAGATCTGCAGGATTACAACAAAGGACGCCTCGAGAAGACAAATCTTGATGAGGGAAACAACAAAGCGTCTCAATTCATTGTTCTCATCCTTCAGCATTTCCTTTCTTCCTCTCAGCACGCCCGGGTCCCCGCGGCCTCCATGTCGGGATTCCATGTTGAACGTGTCATGTTGAGCGATATCAAAGCGGACTATAAACAGCGGCATGACAGGTACGCTGCATCAGGAGATGGGACCTATAGCGCCGGGCCAGCTTGCAGCCTTGACGCCTCCTGGGAAAACAAACTAGGAGGGAGCGGAGCCAGCCTCAGCCTGGATCGGCTATGTCAACTTAAACGCAGAGTCTATATGGGGGCGCACATACTGACAATTGGTCGCCATCAATGTGTGCTGATAAAATAATAATGTGGGGGAAAAAAAAAAACAGACTCCTATCTATGATTCACCATCCTATGTTCGCACAGAAGACTAAATATTTGAAGTGATTCACAGGATTTCAAAGTCAATGTTACGGTATTTAACTTCCATATAAGCAGCTTTGCGGTATTTCCAAACATTCGTTATTTGCAGCAGCTTTCCGAGTTATTGGTTGATGTTGACAACACAGTGGGGTGCCTGGCCTATAGAGGAAGCTTACTGGAGAGAAGCTGGAGGGAGGAGGGGGCCG
>OMLB01019113.1:5580-20192 GCA_900302555.1 Myripristis jacobus
TCTGCATCCACTAAGCCTAAAATAATGTGGATTAATTTTCTTATCACATTTCAATCATCGTTGGTGTGACGGCCCCTCGGTGACAGACATTAAAATATAATCAGCTGTTTGGTTCATATTATATTTTTAGTATGCTTCTCCTCTGTGTTTACACACGAATATCCTCTTACTCTGTATAGCTGTGATAAAAGTGCACTTTAGCAGCACTTTGAGTAACACTAATACTCACAGTGGACATTGGCTAGTGGGCAGACTGCTGTGGGGCTGCAGAGCTTACTTTTAGAATGTAATCTATTGCAGATTGCTGATTGCCTGCTTACTGATTGCCTTGACTAAGTAATGCAATCTGTTGGAATCAGTGGAGTGGAGGCAAGGCCCCTCTACCTGTGAATAAATGAGGGGTGGCAGGGCTTGTCTGCTGAATCAAGGCCCTTGTAATAACATATCTGAAAATGCATGTAGTAGTAAGTTTTCAAGTCAGTTTTTTGTCCAAAATTATGATTATTATTTGTAGAGCTGCATGTGCCTTACCAGACTTTCAACAACAATGTTAAACAATTCAGTAATGTTCAGTTTATCCATTGCAGAATATGAATTAGCATCCACATAAAACATTATTTCTAGATTTTGTGAGCACATGTGCATTATAGCCAAAATGCCGTTGCTCCCTGCAAGATATCCAAAAATCTCTGTACTACCTATATCTCAGTATTTTCCATGTTTGTTTGAGGTCATTGCAAAGTTTATTCTAATTCAACCAAGTAAATTATTTTTCAGCTGCCCCTAGGTGTTAAATAGAGAAGTGCTCATGGATACGAGACTCTGTTGACATAGCTAAAACACAAGCTCTCAGGGGCGAGGGAACGTCCTCTGCACGACGTTAGATCAAACTCTGACTGAGGCAAAAACAGATGACTTCATGAATGTAGTGTATAGATCTATTTATAGAGCAGCCGCTGATCATTAATCAGGTATTCTCTTTAAAGTTCTGCAGTCCAGAAACACACCATAACACTGAGAGGCAGCCAGCTGTGTGAAGTGGCTTTATATATACAAAAGCGCAGCGTTTGGGCAGCCATCTCCAAAACAAGGGAGGAGTGTGTGACAGCGAGTTGAGCAGATACACATGCCCTGGGTGTGCATCAGCTGTGTTGCGGCTGGGGTTCTCTCCTTGTTGGGTGCTGTTTGATGGCTACTAGGGCCCTTTCAGCTCCATCGCACAGCTCTCTGTCAAGGGCTGTAAAGCAGAGTGGAAAATCCCCTTCAGCCCACATAGTTAGTTTTGGCTGTGCTCTCTGTTCCACATCATTGTCAGTACATTTGGATTTGGTTGGCTCTTTACCATGTAAACACATGGCAGCTTTGCTTTGTTCTTATACATCACGCCGACCCTGTTGAGTAGGTCTCTGGCTTTATACTGCATGTTAATTTTCCTACTGAACAGGATGGATCAGGCCACTTATAGATACAGGCAAAGTGTCAAAATGTTAGTCATGTTTGGTTTTACCAAATCCAAAATATACCCTCAATCCATTTTTTTCAGAACCTAAACCGTGTAATCCATGTGTTTGTATGTGTGCATGTGTTCCTATGTCTGTGTTTATCTAGGTTAAATGGAGTGGAAGTCAGGCAGAGTACAGTCTAGAGGGGGAGTTTCCAGAGATGCTCTTCACCATCAGCAGAGAAGGAGTCATCTATCTTAATGCTCCTCTGGACAGAGAGACACAGGACCAGGTCTGCACATTTCCAAGCTTTACACCTCCAGCACACAATAATAAAACTCAGAGAGTATAGAATAAGTGTTTGAAATGGTCAAACATTAATGTTGTACTATAAATTGCACATTTCGCCACAGGTTCAGAAAATGCCACTGCTACCTTGATGAATGGCATAAGACTTGCGCCACAAGCTTGAATCCTGCTGCATTTGTACACATCTGACAGTAAAGCCGCACTGCATTTTCATCAATTTTAATAACAATGGATTGCAATGTATGACAGAATTCATGACTCATTGTTGAGGTGTATGATTTAAAGTCTCATATCCCTTCAGCACATCTTCACAGGATCCCATTACTTTTAAGAACGGCAGAATTCCATCAAATGTTCAGCAGCAGCTTGATTATATGTGATTATACTGCAAGTTCAAGTTTTATGTACAAAAGGAAGAAAATACTGTTTTTGATGGAACTGATGGTAATAAGCTTTCAGTTTTCTCATATTGGTTGTGACAAGTGATCTGCTCTGAGTCTCCTTCCTGCTGACTTATGACATCATCAGCAGATGACCTTCCAATTAAAGGGATTTTGGCACAAATTCTCGCAACAGAGCCATGGGGAATAGTCTATTTATAAAATTTAACAGAAAGAATGAAGGAAACAACCTCTAATGTGAAAGGCACAGCTGTCTTCCTTGAATATAGACTTCCTGAGTCAAAGACTAGATTTATTTTAAGGATTAAAGGCCAAAGACTGTCGTTCAACTCTTGTTTTCTTTGGGCCAAGAGAAGCATCAGTAATTGGATTAGGATTACAAATTAAAGTTCAAGTGTTGGCATTATCCTCCAGGGTTTTGCCCACAGCTGAAGCCCCCGGGAGCTTTGAATGGCTCAGTGAACAGTAAATTTGGGCACAAATGCTTCATGGTTGAAACAGAGATATATCAGCTAAGAGGCCAGAGAAAAACACACGGGCAGTGACGCTGCAGCACTGAAGGTAATTACTTTTCAAGGCATAAGCTTTAAGGGTAATTAAAAAAAGAAAAAAAGGTTTTATAGCTAGGGCATTACACTTTCTGTCTTGTAGTGGCCACTTAACAGACAGCTGAAAATGTGTTTGCCAGGCTGATGCTGTGTATTTTTAATTTCATAATGTCACCAATGTTAATCTGTTCTCCAACTTTCTCTACCTTTTGACCTTTAGCTTTTATACTTTTTATACCTTATTTGTCTCCTCATTTCCATTGGTAATGAGGTGAGAGAAGAGGAAAAAGAGTAAACGTTGGCGTAGATATAGCCACACACAGATGCAGATGTATGCCCAACATGGCTCCAGAAATGACTGATAATCCGTGAATGTGCTAAAGAGCAGCTGAATGCCAAACTTCTGTTATCTGTGTATGAGTCCATAAATCAGTCGGCTTGCTTCCTGAGTGGTCGCGCTGTGAGAGCCTTTCTCACACTTTTAATTTTGTGCCCTCATCTGCTGAAGGCACAGCTTGCTCAAAGTGCTGATTTGGTGCCCCTCTAGGTGATATCTTACTCCAGATATCCCACTGCAGAGCTGCATATCCCAAGGTTGAAGTTAGTATGGAGTACCATGAGTTTGTTGTTGTACAGGAACTACAATTACCGTTGCCAGATGACCAGAAACCAGTCTTAGTTCTCATGGGGTTTGTTCAGGTTAGGATCTTTAACACTGTGTGTGTCTCTTTGCCTGTGTTGCCAGTTCCAAATCAGCATTGTGGTGGAGCGTCCAGATGGCAGAGAGATTGCTAAGCCTGTGGAGCTGAGGGTGATGGTGGGAGACGCCAATGATAACAGACCCACCTTTCCACAGGCACAGTACCACACTGTAGTCAAAGAACTGGCTGCTCGGGGTGACTGACATCTATTTATTTATCTGTCTGTCTATCTCTCTGTCTGTCTGTCTGTCTGTCTAATGTGTTTTATTTTTCTTTCATGTTGTTCAAAATAGGACATCACAAAGTACGAAATATGAAAAAAAAAAAAAAACATGGCATCTCAGTCAGACAGCATGCTTTGTTCTAAAAATAGGTCTGTGAGGTCTTGCGTTGCATTTCAGAACAATGATTGCTACAGCATGTTTTTGAATTGGGTAATGAAAAAAAAGCGCATGAAGAGTTGCTTTAATGAGGATTAACTTTGTAACATAAGTGCTTTTTTTTTTTTTTTTTTTTTACTGTATCGCAAACAGCCAAGCAAAGTCACTAATTGTGTTCCCCAAACTTGTTTATTAAATTTTGTTGATTTTGTTTTTGCAGCAGTGATGCAGTTGAAATGCAAAACAGAGCAAACATGACATAGTGTCAGTAATGAGTTACAACGTTTTCTTGATGCAAACTGTAAATGGTCAAAATACTTTAACAACATAGTTTTTTTTATTTATTTTTTTTTAATTTCCGTTTACTTATGCATTAACAGTTCAAGGTAGAGCCATGTCAAGAAATAATCTGCAAATCCTCTCTCTGCTTCTCTCTGTAATGAGAATGTTATTTTACAGCAGCAATAACAGGGAAGAGAAAAACACTGTAAACGTGTTGGCTCTGGAAAGGCTGGAAGAGACAGTGAAGTGATGAAGGACTGAGAGTACCAGATAAATTTTCAGATGAGGCTGTGAAAGTGGATCGGGACTTTTGCCAGGGCACACCGAGGAAAGCACCATCATTCTCACAAGCGCTCATAAAAAAAAAAAAAAAAAAAAGGCACAGAGTGTGTTGTGACATATCAGGTCCTGACATAAAAGCTTTTTGTTTATGCTATAAAATGGTTGATTCTTGGAAATGAATTTCACGGGACAATGTCTTCATCCAAATGGGATCACAGAGAGAAGATTACAGTCAATTATAAGGGTATTGCTATGCTGTGCTCTACATGCCTGGTACTTGCTGCAGACAGCTGCTTCAAGCTTTTTCAGGCTCTGCCCTCTTGGATATCCTTCTTTTTCAGAGGACTTATTTTTACTGTACGTCACTGCTGTATCTTTCCACAGGGACGGAGATCCTGACGGTGCAGGCAGCCGATAATGACGACCCCAAGACAGACAATGTGCGGATCTTCTACCGTTTGGTGGGCCAAATCCCAGAGAGCCCTCGCGCCCTCTTTCGAGTGGACCGTGACTCAGGGGTCATCTCTGTCCAAGCAGACAGTATGGAGGGCACAGCGCCACAGTACACCCTCACTATCACTGCTGAGGATGCAAAAGGTGACTCTGGACCTGTGCATGAATATAGCTTTGATCTTCATGTTGTCTTTCTCCTTTCCCAGGCTCACTTAATTACCATTTTTCCAGCTCTTCCAAGTGTTTACTCATTATTGCCTGTTTTTTAGTCATAAATTGATCATTAAATATACAACAACAATGATCAACAAACATAAAGAGGTTGACAAATTTCCATTGTAGTCATTTGCTATATTTCCCACCATACTCCCTCCCACTGTGCTCATGGTATGCAGACCAGCTTCTGGAGTGACAGATGATGCTGCCTCTATGACTCAGGAATTCAGCGTGTGAAAGATGCAACACGAGACATTTGCTGCTTCATGTAACTTATTTCTTTGTGTTATGGACTGACCCTGACTCACTAACAGAAGCTGTGATGATGTGATGTGTCCCTGGCAGGTCTGAACAGTTCCTGTACTGTGGTTGTGACAGTGCAGGATGAAAACAACAACCCACCAGTCTTCTCCCAACATGAGGTATGCATGCACGTGTGCAAACACACATGCACACAGACCCATATGTATCAGTCTGCTCAGAAAATGACAAATAATGCTGTTGTAAAAAAAAAAAAAAAAGTCATATGAAAACATTACAACTGATAATTAGGGGTTATAGGACTGGACTGAACTGCTGACTGTCCCTGATCACTGATCTGATTTTCCTGGCGGGGAACTAGATACTGTATGCCCTCTAATCTCTGGCTTATGGAGATGGATCTATGTTATTGGGGGAGTTTTATTCAGGTCTTTGTACTCCAAATGGACAGTGTGCTTTGGGTTTAATCTGATAAAGCCTCCTTTTGAAAGTAGTTTCCATTCATGTATTTATAGATATCTCCATTTCGTCACCACAGAATGTTATCCGTAACCTTTAACGCATTTAAAGTGAGCTAAGAATCAACATGTCGATTGCGATCACTGCTTTGGAGAGATTTATTTTTCAAATGTTTTCATAGCAAGAAATTACATAAGAGAATACTTACATAAATTCATAAGCTGTGTTAATTATTGACCCTCTCTTTTTAGTGGCACTCTCATTCATATTTGGGGGTTTACAACTGTGTTGTAACAAGCAAAACTTATTTTTAATTAATGAAAACATCTTCTGGGAATTATTTATAATATACATTTTTTATTTAATAACTGACATGATGAGCATGGCATGTGGGCCACAGACAGGCCCAGCATGCAATCATACAGTAGTTCCCTCGTTTTTAGCTTCTGCTGGTATGAAGAAAAACAGACTAAAGATAGGCAGTTACAGAAAGTCGCCTTGCTTCCACCCACATGTACTGAATAATACAGGAGAGCAAAGTCATGAGGTTTTGGGAGCTATATGGGAGAGCCTTCATGTTATGATAATGGGCAACCAGTGTCTAGCTGTTCCCTCTCAGACCACGCTGACACTGAAAGACTGCCTGTACATTATGAGCTATTAAGGAGTGTTTTATTTTGAGCAAGGAGAGGAGGAACTGTTTAAATATGAAATGAGATATTGTTGCCTTGAAACCTAACACTGTGGAAACTGTTTGTTCAGTTTTGATTGGCATGGCCAGACCAAAGATATGAGGCGGTATTGTTTATTGCAAACTTCTATTTTTACAGCAGAACATCTCATAGCACGTTCTTTGATTATATTCTCTGTTGTCATGGTTTTCTCTGTGCTGCTGACCCAAACCAATCAACGCTTCAGGATCCTAACCACGTGTCTTCCAAATATCACTGTTGTTGACCGTTCATTTTCAAGTCCATGCCAGCTACAAACAAGTGTGCACACATGCTCAGATACCCACTCACCCGTCCGCCCACCTACTCACCCACCCACACAAACACAGAGGTGGAAAAAGCTCTTGAGCGGGTCACGCCTGAGCGGTCCAGCTTTTTCCATGGTCATGTGAAGGCAGAGCTATAGGGGGTGATGTGGGAGGCGAGTGCTGACAGGGCTGGGTTCAGCGACCCTGTGGACAGGCCAACCAGATCAGAGGTATGGCTGCTTCAACAGAGGAGGTGCTGTGAGTGGCAGATTAAAGGGCTGCCTAAGCACAGAGATACTGGAGGAGGTGTGTGAACGAAGGTCAGCTAACACAGGCAGGGCAAGAGGGGACAAATGTACACTGAGGGACATATTCTCAAAATATTAGTCAAAATGTTATCAAAATCACATTAAGGCCAAATGCAGTTTCCAAATAACAGGAACTAATAAAATGTCCAGCACCATTATAACACCATTATAAAAGTATTGTGGTGCTACAGAAATGCCTTAGCCCATGAATTGTATTCCTCACATTTGTTTGGTAGAGACCTCAGCAAAAAAAAATCACATCATTATTATTTAAGTTTTTTTTATTGAAAATAAAAAATATGATGCAAAGATTCCCACTAAAATTGTGAATGTATGTCTGTCAGTTTACCATGTCGTTAAGCCCTTCTCTGTTCACATTTAGCAACACATGAAATCACTGCTGCACACATGCTTAGTTAAAGCAGTCGTCAGTGACTTTTATTGGTGACCACAGCATTGCAGCAGCATCAATAGGCCTCTGGCACAGCATTTGCTGACCTGTAATTGACATAAATATTTTTTTTGGCTTGAGAACAACGTGCGGGTTTCTCCCAGCACACATTGTTGTGGAAAATGTTAGTAAGTTGGGTGCTGATGAGAACTGGAGGTTGTTTACTCTGAAGTATTACTGTGCCAGTTCTTAGGCGAGTATCACACCACGTGATCATACTGTGTTTTTTCTTTTTTTTTTTTCCCATGTTTTTCCCTTTCAGTATGGGCCTTTTCACATCCCTGAGGATGCTCCAGTGGGCACCACAGTGACAGCAGTGTTGGCGGGGGATGCAGATGTCCGAGGAGGAGACAGCTGGCAGGTAGACTATCGCTTGGAGTCTGGGAACGAGGAGGAGGTCTTCACATTAGTGACAGACAAGCAGACTAACGAGGTCTCACTTGTCCTCTCCAAGGTAAACAGCAAAGCCATCTCTATTTTTTGTGGCACAGGGATTGGATAAGATGGGAAAAAAACACCAAACACACACACACACCACACACACCAAACTCTAGCTCAGTGGTTCTCAACTTTTTTTGTCCTGTGACCCCTTAACCAATGCTTATATCATGACCCCTGTCCCAGGTCGAATAGGCAAAGTGAAAGATTTCCCCTTCTCAGGTAATTTCATTTAATCATCAAAGGAGGGCTAGAGGCCTAAGACTACTCAACATCACATCACAAGACATTATGATAAGTTTGTGTAGTGTAGCAACCTGTTTTTTGCTATTCCATTAATCATCTCGCAAGGTTGTGAAACCCTGTTTGCCACTGCTCTAGTTCACTCAAAAAACATCATATAGTAGATCAGATTTTTAGACACCCCATATTGAAATGCTAAAATTACTGTGACCTCATATTTAAAACATTTTTTTGCTATCCACATCCTGTTTAGGGTATGAGATAGTACAAACAAATTTCCCCTCTCAGGGGGACAGAAACCAAGCAAGTCAAAAACAAGCTTCTGCAGGCAGAATGCATGTGTCTGTCCTTGGTAGCAGTGCAGTCCAAAAGCCACAGCTGGTACTTCATTTCAAAATAACAATTTGGTATTACAGAAGTCAGTTGAGTTTCTGTTTCGGAGGTTTTATAAGGACATTATTTTCATATCAGTGGGTGCACACGTGAGACACCAACTCCAAGGTTGAAAAACAATGAAGTCAATACTTCAGTCGCACATGCCTCAAAAAAGACTAAATGACAGTGGAATCCTTTAGCCCAGTAATCTCCCCTGTCCCTGGGGTGCATCGCCCTTCGCCTGTCTCCTATAATCCAGCAGGGCATTTAGGGATGAGGGGGGATGTGTGTGTGTGAGTGTGTGTGTGTGCGCACGCCTCCCTGTGGGAGTTGATGAATGCGGTTGAACTGTATGTTGCACATGTTTCTCTGAGGTAACGCATCAGATGTCCTGAAGTTAAGAATGGAACTTGTTGCATCATTTTAGATTAACCCAGAATGACTTTGATTTTTCAGAAGTGATATCATACAGTCGAAATTCTTGTCTCTTTTACCAGCTGCGCTTTAAATCACTGTGGGAGATTCCACTGTAGCTAACTTTGTATCATTGCAGATGGCACTGTGCCTTATTAAGTTGAAAAACAAGAGCTTAGAAACCTTTACAGCCATAGCCACAGTGGATTAAACCACAGCAAGTGCTTAAATTCACGGTCTTGCGAGGTCAGTGCCAGTGGGCAGACACATTTCATTATTAGAAATTACACACTGCTCACATCCCAAGTGAATAATTAGATTGTGTGAGCAGACACAAATGGCAGTTTACCACATAGAGTGGAAACTACTGATTGAGGTGAATTTATTATGACCCAGGGGACATGAGAGGAGTAAATAAGGATGTGGAGAAGAGTTGAGACATTGTATCAAAACTATTATTATAAAAAAATAAAAAAATGAAATTGAAATGGAAATGAAGGAGGGTGACGTTCATGATGCAACAAAAGAAGAATGAGTTCCTGGCATGTTCATTAATTAGCAGCAGCCATAGCCAATTATTGCACATTAATTTACTTAAATATTACATTATATTGCACAGCTTTCTTACCAATGTATTAGAAAGCAGGCATGAGTTAGACAACTTACTACCCTCACATCACTAGCTGATGTTATCCCATTATCCATCCCAGTTAGTGTCAGTTTAAAGGAGAAATGTTTGCTTTATACAGCGAATCATCAGTTCTCTGGTTTATTAGTAGTGATGTCTTTGTTAGCTACAGAAGCAGAACATTATAAGGGGGGCACTTCAACCAAAAATTCATATTTAAAAATCAGGGAGTTTTGATTATATGTTGTGAAATCTTTAGTGGCCTTGCATGATTTGCAGAATGGTTTGCTGCAAAAGTGAAATGTGAGCCAGCGGCACAGGAACAGCTGTGTTTTCACAACACTGAACAGGCACGGTGGACAAGGACTCATGAAGAGTCGTAAAAATGGCCAGCAAGGATGAAAGGAAATGGTTGAGATGGACAACAAATAGGCACCACTGGCCTCTTAAGCTTTTTCATGTATTTCAGATTCACTGGCGTCAGATCCTCAGAGTCTACAGAAGCTCAGGCTCGTTATATGTACAAATGAGGCTGAAATATTTTTATGGACAGCGAAGTCAAAAGGAAGAAGAAATGGCATCGGTACAGTTTGGGAATACACATTACATGTATGGCATTTCAGTTATTTAATGAAAAGTATGGAGTGTAATCAACTAAATAATTACCAGTACAAAATGAAACAGTCAGATTAATTATGGTGATTAATAGGTGGCTACTGGGTGATGACAGGTAGAACTTTTGGCACCTTGAAATATTGGCTTATAACCATGAAGGTGAGGTGAAGATAACAGCACATTGGAATAAATTGTTCAACACAATCTGCAGATTCAAGGAGCAAATCCAAATCCAAAATGAAAGCAATTACATTATGTTAATGGGTTTAAGCGATGCAGTGGATCAGACTGCTGATTATAGTCTAATAATAATAATTTCCTACAGGTAATCAATAATCTGGAATTCACTTTGACAGAAATCACATCCCTTTGTGCTCCATGCACATGTCTTGGCACACAGATGCACACTGAACAAGTAGTTTAGCACGTCACTTCCAGTTACCAGCATTACTCATCCACTCTACACAGCCTGCTTTTCTTCTCCCCGGCAACAGAGATGCACTCAGCCCGAGCAGCATGATGTCAGACAGCAATTGTCGCTTTAATAATACCTTGTTTTACAGGAAGACAAGGAAAATGAAAGACAAAATGGGACAACAAATACAAGCTGCAGGGCACCATTGGAAAGGTTGCTTTGAAATAACAAAAAATGACTCACTAATGTAATCTCATTGCTGTTAATTGAATTTCTTTGCCCCCACGATCTGTAAAACCTTGTCAGACAGTTATTCAAATGTACTCAACTGCCAGCGACAATTATTCTTTCTGTAATCCTACAATGAAACTGCATTTGCTGCGCTTCAAACATGTTTACGTTATCCAATAACAGATTCGGTGACAGTTATTATTTTTCAGATTAAAGAATTCCTTTTTCATGAAATCTACTACTCTCAATGTTGCTGCATTAGAAGCAAACATATTTTTAAACAAATAAAGACATATCACTTATAAATAAAGTTATAGAGCTTAGACCAAAGACCAGGAGATGGATTGCAGTAGATCCAACACACACATACATCGCATATCCACATGTTTGTACCATAAGTACCACCATAAGTAGCAGCATTACACAGTGTGAGCCACACACATGCTAAAAGCCTAGAAGGACTATTGGATGTACTGTGTGTACAGGGACATTAGATGTAAGGTGTCACCATTGTATACACTCTGCCAAACACATAAAAAAGTTGGCATAAAGATATGCCCCTTTAGCTTTAGGTCAGTCCTTGTGTTTATGTGTGTTTTCACATGTGGTGACTGCAGAGTGTACAAAACTGGCCCTTTTTCAAACAGATTATACAATAATGCTTATAAAAGCCTGTGAGAGATGAATGAACCTCTCCTACAGTGGTTGTTTTTGCCGTGTCACATTATTACAAAAGCAGCTGCAGTTTTCATCATGGAAAATGTTTCATTAGTGACAGGGTGAATCAATTGGCCCTTTTCCCTCTGGACTCCAGTGTCTAGTTCGTTTTGGAAATACAGCTCAGCTTTACCAGTAACTCCAGTTCTAGCTAAGGGGACTGGAGGGTTATATAGAGTACTGTCCTATGTCTTCCTGTCAGCAAAGACTGGCTGTACTGTGTAATCCTGTTCTTAGGAAATGCTTCCATTTAAATTTACGTGGCATTCATTTAAATTCTGAACTTCCAAATTATAACTTCTGACCTGGAACAAAATTGCATTCCTGTTGTCATCTTGAGGAAATGGATCTGAACAAGGAGTAGTAACAACATTTTCTCCTAATTAGATCACAGAAAGTGTGTGCAGCAGCGTTTTATTAAATGTACCCAGTTTAGGTTTTGCTTATGTTAACTATTAGTCACCCAAGCTTCACTGGGTACCTTGAAGCAGCTAATAACCACTCAGAATGATTTACTTCTTTCTGTAAACAACAAAAGGTGCTGTGTCTTCTGCCACTTCTATGTGCTCTGACATCACTTAACTCACTTAAACACAAATTAGAGAAACTGTAGATCTAAAATGACACCCCAGTTTCCATCTTGTAATTTTGAGTGATGGTGTCCATTCACTTCATTAGTTAGAGCTCGTTTCCTAGTGAGTTCTGAGTTGAAATGAATGCAGCCTGTAGTATCTATTCTAACTGGAACAGGGAGGACCTATGTCTTAATCAAAATACTAAAATTCCTCTTTAACGTTTATATAAAGTCCCAGGAAGGTTTTATAGTACATTAATGCAATTCCTGTATTTCTTGGCATTCATCTTATACATGGCAGTTAATTTTTAGTCCATGAATTGGGGTTTAGCTCCCTGAAAACTAAAGGGTGTTAAAACTGATAGCAAATACGATTGTGTCACCATTCATTTCCACTTAATTTCAAGACATCTGTGTGTGTGTGTGTGTATACACAGGTGTTGGACTTTGAAAGAGAAAGTGAGTACATCCTAGTGCTCAGCGCTCAAAACCCTGTTGCGCTTGTCCGTGGCCGCTACGGACCCGCATCCACTGCCACCGTCTCCATCTATGTTGACGACGTGAACGAAGGTCCGATCCTGTCTCAAAGTCATTATGAGGTGACAGTCAGAGAGGGCGAGGAGCCAGGGCGGGTCATTGCCACTATCCGGGGTTATGACCCTGACTCTCACCCAATCAGGTAAGCCTAGGATCATTTAATAGTAATAACTAACAACTAATTTCAGAGGCACGATGCATCTCATTTACAATTTTATGTGTTTTTTTTTTGTTTGTTTGTTTTGTTTTGTTTTGTTTTTGGGCCAGATATTCTCTGCGAGGGGACACCAAGAGATACTTCTCAATAGGGAAATATTCTGGTGAGCTGAAGACCGTGCAGGCCTTGGACAGAGAGGAAAACAGCACTTACACCATGGAGGTCATCGCTGTGGATGGACGTAAGATGATGACGCTGTTAATTACTGCGCAGCCACTTGATCAAGTGCTGTGCTGTTAAGAGAGTAGAAATTCAGATGATGACATCATGGAATATTTTAATAAATAGTAACATGACGATGGTGGCTATGATATGTGCCAATATAAATGGAAGGATTCAGTACTCCCAGTTTATTTTTATTTGTCTTGAAATACTCTATAGTCTAATCTTGGAAAATAATTCAACAATACAATGTCCAGACAGCCAAGAAAGCACACATGCATTCACACACACACACACACACACACACACACACACACACACACACACACACACACAAACACATGTATGCACTCAGAAGGTGTAAAGCACAGAAGATTAGATAAAGAGACAAAATTGAGGGAGAGTGTGAGAAAGGGAATGAATGAGAGAGAGCAGGGGGAGAACAAAAGGAAACTTGAAAAACAGAAGGCACCGGTGTTCCAGTGAGCTGGTCAGCATGTTCAGACCCTTCACTGAGATTGCAGTTTCCCACTTCTCCTGCTTCTCAAAACCAGCCACTCTCACCTTTCAGAGGTGAATCTTATTTATGCCAGGTATCATGATCAGTTTGACTCAAAGTCCATTTATCTGCTCCATACACTGAATCGTGTAATGTGGAAAGAAAGAAAACATATTTTATAGCAGCAGGTCTACAATCTAGGGAAATCATAGGTCCTAAGTTGCTAGTGCCACATGTCAGAAATTGTTAGTTGCAAATTTTTTTTTATTTCATTCAGTGCTACAAGTTACAGTTGATATCTTAATACATTTTGTTTGCCACTCAGGAAACTCCTCCTTATCTGCCTCAACCCTGGTGACTGTCCAAATCCTGGATGTAAATGACAACAGCCCAGTGCTGGTTGGAGACTACTCCTGGAAGTACCTGTGCACGCCCCGCTGGGAGGACCAAGCCCTGGTGCTGGCCTCGCGGGACAGCGACGGGCCGCAGCACGGAGGGAGGCTGAACTTCTCTCTTCGCAGTGATGCCACTGTCCGACGCAACTGGAAGCTAACACCCATCAATGGTGAGGTGAACACGGACAGGGTGAAGCCAGCTGTTCCAGAGCACAGTGGTTTTATGGTTCACCATGAAAAGAAAGGAGAGTTGAGTGAGGTCAGATACATGTAGGAGAAGCCAGGGCCATTAGATAATTGTATATCAGATGTAGCTCCAAGATTATGCAGGCAATAACAAAATAGAAAATGCCTTTTTTAAATCCTCAGCTGCTCCTCAATGAGAGGGCAACACTGAAACTATTTGCAAATTATTGTAAGAACAGCAATTTTAATGATTAGAAAAAGTGGACATGAAAAGTGTTGCAAATATAGGAAAATATGGAAATGTAATACATGAACATATGTGCTCCTATACCACAAAATTTTGTCATATATGTTACATAATCATATATAAACCAATGGGGGGGATGAAAAGAAATCAGCTCAGCCCTGAATTATGACAGTGTTGCCCCAATATAGAAGTTATTTCATTGGAGGAGACAGGATGATGTCATCATGCCACAAGGCTGTGCAATGTA